>JAAKBH010000952.1:0-72734 GCA_019776075.1 Amaranthus palmeri
AAATCGAGAAAGAAGAAGAGAAAGAGAAGGAGAAATGTATTTTATGTAATAGAGAATTAAATTACATAAAATAATAGAGAATCGAAATCCCTAGAGGGTCGTGGTTCTTGTTCCCACGTTAAATTCTTTGTGTTCTTTAAAGTTTTCTTTTATTATGTTTTGAGTATTTTCCTTATTCAAATTCCGCAAGAAAAGGGCGAAAATACTCTAAAGAGAACAAGTAACAATTCACCCCCCTCTTGTTACACTTCATTGTCTCTATACGTTTCTACATTTAATATATATCTTATTAAACTATAAGAATAAAGAGATAGAATACAAACCGCATAAATAAGACATATATCATAAGTTTGTGATAGAAGATCAGAAAATGAGACAAATTTCATCACATGTGGTGGAGTCTCCACATCGTCACAAATTTTAACATTAGTAAATCTTGTTAATTTCGTTTTTTGTGGAATGTTGCTTTATAGTCTCCGTTGTTTTCATAAAGCTTAAAACGTACAATTGCATAAATTTTTCCCAATGACAGCTTTGATGAATGATACTATGACTATCTTTAAATAAATATAGAAGCTTTGATAGTACTTCTATTATTATTATTGTTATCTATAATTTGTGTGTCCTTTCAAATTACTTATTTATTATAAATTATTTTTTTTTTATTATTATTATTATTATTATTATTATTATTATTATTTTTATTATTATTATTATTATTATTTTTATTATTATTATTTTTATTTTTATTATTATTATTATTATTATAAAGGGTGGGGATGTAGGGAGTTGGAATAACTATAAGGAAAATTTGCCAAGAATAATCCCAACTATCATTCGTTGGCCAAAAATAATCCCAACTATCGATTATTTTTTAATAATCCTAACTGTTTCGTTTATAAATTTTAAATGATCTCTATGTTTGGCTAACGTGGGTGTAAGATGCAGGTTTTCGGATATTTGCAGGTCCTATACTTGAAGACCCCTCTGGAGCCGAAGGACTCTTATGACCGCCCTCTCCTTATGGGTATGAGACGCCGTCGACCTTCCTTCCCCGGACCCTGACCATAGATTTTTATCTATGTGCGGGAACACTGGGTATGATGATGATGATGATGATGATGATGAAAGTGATGAAGAGGGGCACATGTTGCGAATGAGCACACATATTAGAAGAAATTCAAATAAAACCATGGGACTGTTTTGAGCAAATTCGATGAATAGTTAGGATTAATAAAAAATAATCGATAGTTGGGATTATTTTTGGCCAACGGGTGATAGTTGGGATTATTCTTGGCAAAATTTTCCTAATTATAATTATGATTATGATTATGATTATGATTATTATAAAGAGTGGGGATGTAGAGAGTTGGAATATGAAGTAAAAATGTAGTATTGTTAGTAATAAAGTAGAATAATTAATTACTATACTTTAAGAATGACTTTCATTACTTATAAGAAAAATAAAAAAAAAAAGAAAAATTTTCATAGAATGACATGTGGCATAGAAGTTCCTGGATTATAATATGTATATGATTATACCCGTGCCATGCACAGGTTATATACACTTGTGACTTCAGAGATATAAATAATAATTTGTAATTTATTTAGTAAAACACTTCTATCTTAAAAATCAATAATATTTTAGTAAGTAAAACATTCTAATAAATGAAATATAAGATTGCATTAAATGAATTGTAGAATAACTTGACAACAAAATAATTTACTACAACGATATCAATCCTAAAATCAAATGATCATTATTTGTTAATAGACACATCAAGATGACAATATTGATCCTGCAAATAAAAAAGAAATTAAAATTAGTAAATGAACATTCTAATAATATATAATAGTTAAATTATACATGTTTTAAATGCAAGATACGTACCTTAAATATTAGAAAATACTTCCTTATATACGACATTTTCAGTCGTATTTTTTGGTTTGTTGTCTTTGTCACACACCAATATTCTAAGACCACGTCTACTTGTTACCCTTGAGACAGCCACATAAAGTTGACCATGAGTAAACACAGGCTTAGGAAGATATATCCCTACATATGCCAAAGATTGCCCTTGACTTTTATTTATTGTCATAGCAAAACATAGTGAAATTGGAAATTGCCTTTCTTGTAGTTGTACCGGCAAATGTGAGTCGTCAGAAGGTGTCAGAGTAATGCGTGGAATAAGCACTTTACTTCCTTTGTAGCTGCTGGTAATAACTGTAGCCTCTATGACATGATCACCCAAATGATTAACGACCAACCTAGTTCCATCGCACAACCCCGCAGAAGGATCAATGTTCCTTACCAACATCACAGGAGCACCTTTTTTCAAGCAAATCTCATGATTAGGAAGACCTGAACATTTTATTGTGTTAAGGAACTCTACTGAAAATGCATCATTATTTAAAGCTAGTATATCCATCTGATTTGCTTATGGAGTCTGAACTCAAATAAAGCTTTTCATTTGCAGGGATCAAAGATAGCACATAATCGTTCACTTGCGTTACAAATTCATTAGTTGGAGCTAAAACAGCCATGTCTTGAAAAACATTGTCAACAGCCATGTTTTCCAATAAATTTGGATATGTGCTTTCAACTTTAGCTGCAATTGGATTTATGAAATCCATAATGAGGATATCTTTGGGAATTTCAATAGTGACTTCTCCGTCATTTGGGGCACCAAGCTTTCCATCACCAAGTTTCAGAATCCATTCCGCAAAATCACGCATTTCGGGAGCATTGCTCACATCACTTTGAAGCCTCATGTTTTTAGTTAAACGAAATACTTTACATGAATGCCATACACTTGATGAATTTAAAGTACCAAAAACAATATCCTGACGTGTTCCTTTTGGAATTACAGGCAATATCTGTCGAAAGTCACCACCGAACACAACAACCTTTCCTCCAAATGGTGTAATTGATGGGAGACCATCAACACCACGTAATGCATCTCTCATACTTCTGTCCAATGCTTCGAAACAAAATTTGCTCACCATTGGAGCTTCATCCCATATAATGAGTTTGGATCTATGCAAAAGAGCATTTAGCTCGCTATTTGGCTGAATACCTTTACAAATGGAATCTTGATTGATAACTAACGGTATGCCAAATCGAGAATGAGTTGTTCTTCCCTTAGGTAGAAGAAGTGCTGCAATTCCGCTCGAAGCAACAAGTAGAACAATGTCTCCTTGTGATCTAATTCTTGCACATAAAGTTCTCCACATGAAAGTCTTACTAGTTCCACCATGACCATATAGGAAAAAAATACCTCCACAATTAAGGTCGATCGTAGACATGATTTCATCGTAGATGCCACGTTGCTCTATTGTTAAACACAGTAGAAGCTTTTCATGTTCAATGCACATCTCTTCTTTATCATATCGCATTTCTTCTGCTATTAACTTATTCATGTTATCTCTAATCAACAATGAATCAGGACATAGTTCTTCTGAGAAGTTTTGAAGTGTACAACCATTATTGATTAAAAGTTTTTCAATTTCAACCAACGCATACGTTTTCAATTGGTCATCAGTTAGCTTCAATCCTGAAATGAACATATATTTTATATATCATTATCTGAATTTCGAAAGTAATAAATAATAAACTTCTAATATAAAATTATATACTATTTATTACCTGGAATTTGAAGAACTTTTCGTTGCTTGTGTAAAATGTCTTCTGATATAAGATGCCAAGTGTTGTTCCATACATATTCGGGTCTTGAAACACTATTTGACATTTGCAATACAGCGAATCGTCTTCTTAGATAATGACCAGATGCCCAAAAGCTTGCTTCAACAATAGCATCAACGTATTCTTTGTCATCATCAAGCAACCCCATTGCATAACACGCATCTTTGAACGTGGGATATAAAACACCATTGATAGTCCTGATATCTTCATAACAGGTAGGACCTCTAACAAAATTTAGCAAAGTCCTCATATAAAATCTCTCTCCACTTCCAAGATATGCATGATACAATATTCCTTGTGCGAACCCTTTTTTTCGCGGACACCATTCATGATCTTGTTTTTTCCATACATAAAACCCTGGAAATTCAAAATATCGTAACTTTCTTGATTCAGGGTACTTTGCATTGCATTTCATCCATTCTAAGAACATTGTCCTTTCAGCCTTTGTATTATTAACTACAGAGTCAATGGATTCATTTTCATTAAAGACAACAGTTTGCTCACCTGGTAAATTAAAACTCAACCGTTCAACGGGAGGAGTTTTGTAGTGAATCTCAAATCCAAATATTCTCCATGCCGCTTCACATGCCGAAACATATCGACAATCGTAATATTGTTGAATTTCATTAATTGTATTTTGATCATCATTTGTATTTCGACTGCGAACAAACCCAGCAGTTACTCTGTCATTAACCTTATTGATGTATTTGAAGAGATATTTGACGGCTCTAGACTGGTTGCACCACTCAACATTTATATGGGCTCTATATTTCAATAAAAATTTACTGTTGCAAAGAACAACATAACGATTGTCCAACAAAATACCGTTTTTTTAACAGTAACACCCGTGTCACAACTTCGATATACAGGGTATCTGGCTTTATCAATTGTTGTCTCTGCATTGTATTTCTTTGGAAAATGTTTTGTACACTTGCCATCATTCATACACGGAGATTTCAAGTTTGCATTACCGCACGGACCGTGCATCATCGTGTCACGTACAATCTTATATAGTTCCTCATCTTCATCCTTATTTGGAATCTCAGCAGAAATTATAGCATCAATATCTGATGGATTAGGAATCTTATAATCACGATGCAAGAACAAAACGATATGTACATGTGGTAATCCTTGCTTTTGAAACTTAACACTATATACAACTGTAATAAAAAAATATGTTGATATTAATTTTGATTGATAATGAAAAATTAGGAGTTCAAAAAAGATTTAACAGCTAAGAATAACTTTTACCTGCATTTGTTTTTCCAAACTGAGCTCCTTTAGTTAGATCTCTTACTAATTCATCCAACTTAATCTTAAAAACTCGGCATATAATGTTTGGTCTGTCCTTAACTCGCAAGCATGTTTTTTTCGCAAGCCTTTTCAGCTCTGGCCAGTTAGAATTGCATGTAAATGTTATAAACAAATCAGGGTACCCATACATCTTACAAATCCCCATTGCATCATGATACAACTCGCTCATGTATCTATCTCCCTCGTGGAAACTTGATGGTAATACAACACGATGACCAGACGGTCTTGAATCAGCATTTCCTCTAGTTGCTGCATCCTTTAGATTCATGTAGTTTTCAGCACGCAAAATTATATTATTGCGACGTATATAACTTGATCGTTCTGATTCTATCATAGTCCATCCATCAACAATGAATTATTGGAATAATTTACCAGAACGAATGATAATGTTGGGCTCATCGTCGCGATCCATAATCCTAAATGCAAACCATTCACGCATCGTTAATGTATTCCTAGGAATACTGCTCATAGATTTTTCATTGGACTTGTCTTTATGACCAATTTCAGTTCTATATCCATCTTCACCAAAAGGGAATAACAACGGATATTGCAATGGCAAATAGGATGCGTGCAATTCATTGATCTGATGCAAAGGTAGTCCTCCTTTGTATTGTATGACAATATCGCGCTTTTCTATTGAACTATCAATATCTCCAAAAATCAATACAGCAACTTCAGATGACATCGGTAAGTTGTATTGCCTTTCATCATAATTGCGCTTACCAATCAACTTTATTTGAACTTTTGCATATTCAGATTCATGTATCATATCTCTAGCCATTCTATAAATCTTGACATATTGATTGTGAACATCTAACATATTCTTTAAATTTTCAACTATGTAATCCTTATAGTCCTCATGATTCCTTGAACTGAAAAATGTATAGAATAAAAGAATTAAATAAAAATATTTTTCAAAATGGTATGATTGACTGTAATTAAACTCTGATACATAAAATATACATATATTACCTAAAAGCTTGCTTTCCATTTGATATTTTGTTTTCCGTGTCAACTATGTAAAGTTGTTGAAACCTAGCAGGATATCCATCATTTGGCACTAAACTACCGATTCGATGGTAATTTTGACCTCCTAAACGGAAATTATACGTTCCACGACCTTGGTTGACGGTATTATCGATTTTTCCGCCCATTGATGTGAAAGCAAACATCATGTTGTAACCACGAATTTGCTTAACAAAATGCTGACTCACATCGTTGCTCCTACTTAACAAATTCGAGAGGTAGGAAGGGGGTTGTATCAAGTATGGTAGTTGAATATCTTCCCTTTCATGCAACATAACGAAAATTCAGGATTTCTTGTTGCACGATGCTTGCTAACTCTTTCTAAAGCCCACATTTTAGCACCACTGTCTTTGCACTTAAAATTAGAATCTCCAATGTCCCAGTAACCTAATAGAAATTAAAATATGCCAATACTAAATTAATGAAAAAACGTGTAAAATATATAAATGTTTGATTGCGTGTAGATAGCAATTAATAAATACCAGTATAGTTATGTTCATCACCATTTATGCAATCTACACAATACATAAAAATTAACAATGTCATATTCAATTGAAATATTCATAATACTCATTGAAAATGTAAAAAATATAAATTAAAATCAACTAATTATGATGTGCATGATATTCTTTAAACTGAATAAAAGATTATTACTGGTACCTTCATCGATATCTTCAAAAATATGATTATTCAACTTTTCAGCGGTAGTATCCTTGTTTTTAGTAACATAACCATTACATATTATGTATATCCAAGACTTAATGTACCGTGTTGTGCAGAATAAGAAGTTGAAGGACGATCTCGAAACGAATTTACTCCACAAGTCATGTTTCTAGAATCTGAAACCAATAAGTGTATTAATGTACCATTCAATATTTTGGTATTTTTTATGTGTAAATGACAACTACGTCATAACAATTGAAAAAACTTACTATTTGAGACATTGTATTTGTTAAAGTCCGTAAATGAATATCAACTTCACCAACGATAATTGACGAACATATTGCTTTTCCACGACGTTGTTCTGTACATGTAAAAACAAATAACACAACATATATTGTAACTCAAACAAATTCTATGTTGTTGAGGAAGGATTTTCAATATTTTAAGTAAGAATATAACATACCATCACAATTCCCCAGTTTATTTTGTTCACTTCGCTTCATATTGAGAATTCTTTTGCGTTTGTAGCGTGCTAATTTAGATGAACTTAGTCCTTCTACTAATATTTTGTAACTAATTTCAAGTTAGCACGTAATAATACTAAAAATATAACCATATTTATAAAACAAAACTGTTTAATAAATGAAATTATAAAAATGAGACAAAAAAGCATCTTAGATACCTTGCATTGCATTTTCGCTCATATGAGGATAAACTAAAGATACATTTTCCAAAGGGTTATGTGTAACACAAGGATTTGAATTTTTAGAATTTTCAGGAACCACTACAAGAAAAATAGTTTTGGACGACAATTATTATTGTCGCCCATTGTATCCGAAGTTGTCGCCTAAGGGATGGGCGACAAATTTATTTTTGTCACCACTTGTGTGGCCCAATTGGTGTTGCCCATGCATAAAATCATCGGGCCACATTTAATAATTGTCGCCCATAATTTTAATTTTGGGCTTCAAATAGCATTTGTCACCCAAGTTGTGTCTTTGGGCGTCATATTATTTTATCGCCCAAGTTGTGTCTTTGGGCGTCATATTATTTTATCGCCCAAGTTGCGTCTTTGGGTGTCATATTATTTTATTGCCCAAGTATATTGATTTAGGGCTTCATGTATCTTCTTCGTCGCCCAAACGTGCTTTTGGCTTCAAAACATTTTGTAGCCTCATATCAACTTTTGATCATAACTCCAAATATGGGCATCAAATTTTATTGAGGCCCAAGTACACTTTGAACTACATCTTTAGTTAAAGATGTCCATCATGCTTTTGGTTGGCATCATCTCGCTTTCATTTTGCTTTTTGATTTTCTTGGAATAATATAAAATAATTTAACAACCATGAAAATTGACTAATATTACTTTTCGGCAATTACAGAAAATGGCAAATATATTGACAATAAGTTGTACATGCACTAATGTCTTAGCCGAAAAAATATCAACAACACTTCTTGTATGTCCTACAACTAGCTCAAAATAACTACATACATGAGGATCCTGTTGAAAACTAGAAAACTTTCTATGCCTGAAATAACTACATACACGAGGATCTTTCCCGCAAACAATCTTGAACTTTCCTATGCAAACTTTAAACAATGCCACCTCAACCTGAAAAATAAACACAAAACTCATAAAATATGCATAAACATCATGAGGAAAATGCTTCATCGACACAATAAGGTCTTGAGTAGTTGTTGTGAATTCTAGGTAAAGGAAAGAATAACAATATTTATCATCACCAGCTCCAACAAAAAAAAAATCAAAAGGCCTAAAGAATAACAAAGATATAAGAAAAGCATTATAGTAACTAATCTATATTTTAGCAACTATCTTAGGTGTTACAACATAACAATTACCTATTTATGCATGGTTTACTACTACATCCTAACATTATACAAATATTTGCAAATACATGAATCATATTCAATTTTTGTTCTAGTAGAAAGTTTAAATCCCAAGATCAAACTTGGTCTGATCTTATATTCATAGTGCAAAAAAAATTTAATTTGAAGCTGTAGCTAAGCTAAGATTATAAGCCATAGATATACATAACTATTTAGGATGAACCATGCATTATTCTTGCCATCTCGTCTTGTGTCGAAGGATCATATTCACAACCTTCTTGACCCTCTTGTTGTGAGCCTTGAGGTATATTTGAAAGTTCATTCACCTACATTTAAAAAAATAAATTAACATTTCACGTTTAGTATAGTAATATAATTAAAATAATTAGAAATTTTTGGTACCATTTCATCCAAAATTCTTGCTGTAGACTTGGCTCCTTGAATGCCTTATTATTTGTTTCAATCGAGCATTCTTGTTTTTTTTCACTTCTTGTCTATAAAAAAAATCAAATAAATTTTACAAAAAATACTTTTCATCATTATTATAAGTATTAGTTGGAGTAGGAGTTTAATGTTTGACCTTATTTTTAGGATCATTCCAATAGTGGTCAATTAGCCAATTCCATTGATTAGCATCTATCTCAGCAGGCTTGTTTGCTTTTGCTGCTACATTTGAATAACCAGTATAGTATTTTTCCTTTAAACGGTAGCGCCAATTTCGATACAAAGCTGCATATTGAGTACTCAATGCTTCTTTCACATTAGTTCCATCAATATATCTCGGCAAATCCCACTCTCCCTATAAAAAGAGGTACCAACATTAATCATTATAATCAAACTGTAACAAATATACGATATAATATTAATCAATATATATGATAATTAAAAATGCATTCACCGGAATCTTAGAATACAATCTTTCCTTGCATTCAGTATCCATTGTCCTCCAATTGCTGGAAAAAATTATTAAACAATTCAATATAATAATAAATAACACAAAAACTATCCATATTATAAGATTTGATTTATTTAAGCATACCTAGTTTTGAGAGTACAATATTCTCTAACCCATCTGCTGCAATCACTAACAAATTCTGCAGCCCTATCACCAATTGCACGGCGCATTGAATCTGATATTTTCACACAAGGCTTTTCTGTTGAGTGTTTCTCCCTCCAACGACGTGATTTTAAGCCCCTGCTTGGACCACGCTTACAATAACCTAAAAGGTTTAAGACATGTATGAAATAAAATGCCAAAAAAAAAGATGTAAGGAGTTTTATTTAGAGATATAGCAAGCATTGAAGTTAGGTTGTTATAGGCACTAGAAATCCTTATATTTTTGTGGTTAACCATGAGCTACTATGAGCAGGTATGTACTTTTGCATCGATGGTGCGGTTCTAGTCTAGGGAACTTGGGTTGTCGATATGAACACTTTATTGGATATAGTGTCTTACCTGTTACTGTTTCGGCTCTTTTTGCTTGTTGTATTCTTCGCTTTTGTCGATAAGACAATTGGGCATCCTCATTATTTTCCGCACTTGTGTTACAATGTGCCAAAGAAGCTTGGTTTTCTTGAACCACGATCATTTTTCTGCATTTTATCAGCGCATTTAGTAAAATAGATATTAGAAAGCTTGTGATGGGAATATAAAAGTCAATATTAAGGAACAAATATCTTACAATAAAGAATTATAATTATATTGAAATTTCCTCTTAAAGCTCACCAATAGAAGAGTCACTATCACTATCTAAGTCATTCTCTTCAAGTTCTCTATTTATTGACCTATGCTTGATTCACGATCTGAGAACTCTTCTTCGTCATAACCATTTGATTCATCGTCAGTTTCCTCATCAAAATCAACGTCAACAGCAACATCAACATCATTGAGTTTAAGAGTTTCAATGTCCACAAAATTTGGCGCCACATCAATTCTTACAGGATATGTGTCATCATCAATTTGATCACCCTCATTTACTGCATTGACTTTCTCAACTTCTACTTGTTCCCACAACGATTCATTATCATTATCATCTTCATCATTGGGAAAATCAAAGTAGTTTTGAGGCTTAGTTTTAATGACAATCCTCCACTGCTCATCATTGTGAGTGGGCACATAAAATATTTGTTCAATTTGAGATACTAGTGCAAATGGTTCATTTGTTTTCAACGTACGAGTAATATTAACAAGAGTACCTCCAAACTTATCCTTATGAATCCCTCTTCGATCATCAAAGACATCAAACCACTTGCACTTAAACATAATAACTCTGGGGCTTGTTCTATCTTTTAAGGAGTCATATTCCAACACTACCACCTTCTCTAATATTCCATAAAAGTCTCTTTGGCCACTCTCTGCATCTCCTTTGACCATAACACCACTATTTTGTGTTTTCCTCCTTTTTGTCGCTTTTTAGTATGAAATCTAAATCCATTAGCGACATATCCTTCGTATGTGATCACACACTTCATTGACCCTCTGGCCAAGCACAACAATTCCTCATTCACCCTTTCATCTCCTTCATTCAAAAGTTTGGTTATCTACAAATGAATATAGATTGAATAAAACATAAGAAAGATATAACTTATAATTATTGTTTTGATAAATGTAGTATTATATAAATTGTGTTTACTTACTTTATCTTTGAACCAATCGCACAAGTCTATACTTGAATCACCATTCTCATTCTCATATTCACTAAAATGTTTAAACATATAGTATAGGTTAATCGCTCATACTTACAATCTAATCAAATGTAAAAAAAACAAATTTGGTTAAAATACTTACTCAATAAAAGATTTTGCCTCGTCATAATTTTTTAAAACATAAAGATGCGCCATTTTCCATTCATCAAAACTTAAATCTTCCACATTTGGCTTTCCTAATGGCTTTCCGTTATTGTTGAACACAGACAAGCTGTGGCTTTGGTTGAGACCATCACCATCATTCCTCGATGTACGATTAAACTGAGTCTCAACCATATTCATATATCTTGAACAAAAAGTAAGATAATCTCGTGCAATAACGAAATTTGCAATTGATCCCTCAGGGCGAGACTTATTTCGAACATAAGACTTAAATATACGCATCAACCTATCAAACATCAAGTCTTTGTTTATGTGTACGTTATTGAAAAGATAAAAAGCAATCATCATTAAAATAAGAATATTTATACTCAGCAAAGTCCCACGCACCTTTCAAATGCATACATCCAACGATAGTGGACAGGCCCTCCCAACTTTGCCTCAATAGCCAAGTGCACACACAGATGTACCATAACATCAAAGAAAGCTGGAACAAATATTCGTTCTAGTTTACAAAGGGTCACTACTATGTTTTTCTCCATTTGCTCTAAAACATCAATCTTTAAAGTCTTAGAATATAAGTAACGGAATTTGCAATTGATCCCTCAGGGCGAGACTTATTTCGAACATAAGACTTAAATATACGCATCAACCTATCAAACATCAAGTCTTTGTTTATGTGTACGTTATTGAAAAGATAAAAAGCAATCATCATTAAAATAAGAATATTTATACTCAGCAAAGTCCCACGCACCTTTCAAATGCATACATCCAACGATAGTGGACAGGCCCTCCCAACTTTGCCTCAATAGCCAAGTGCACACACAGATGTACCATAACATAAAGAAAGCTGGAACAAATATTCGTTCTAGTTTACAAAGGGTCACTACTATGTTTTTCTCCATTTGCTCTAAAACATCAATCTTTAAAGTCTTAGAACATAAGTATTTGAAGAATGCACTTAGCTCACTAAAAGGCTCCAACACCTTTTCATCCAAAACACCACGAAATATAGGGACAAGCAAATCTTGCATTAAAATATGGCAATCATGACTTTTCATACCTATAATTTTACCATCCTCTGGAGTGGCACACATAGCAATGTTAGATGAATATCCATCCGAAACAGCTAGTTTTGACAACAAAGTAACAATTTTCCTCCTTTCTACTATTGTCAAATTGAATGGCGCTCGAGGGATTTCATATTTATTTTCCACCGATCTCGCTTGTAGTTTTGAGTGCATTTTCATTCCAACAAGATCCAAATGAGCATTAAGTGAATCTTTATTCTTGCCATTTATTTCAAGTAAAGTCCCAATAATATTATCACAAACATTCTTCTCCACATGCATAACATCCAAATTATGTCTAAGCAAAAGATCCTTCTAATATGGTAGCTCAAACAAACAACTTTTTTTCTTCCATTGATGAACTAGATATCGTGTCCCTCTCTTGCGTTTGTGATTGTTACTTTTTCCATATATGACCTTGTCTACATCTTTTAACTGATCTAAAACATCAGAGCCACTATGAGTTTCAGGTGGAGGACCTCTTTCTGCTTTCCCATTAAAAGAGTTTCGATTGAGTCTCTACTTATGATCAATATCCAAAAATCTACGATGTCCCATATAACACCACTTGTGACCATAACGCAATTTGTAAGAACATGTATCTTTATGGCAATTAGGACATACAAGATTCCCTTTAGTACTCCAACCAGACAAGTTAGCATACGTAGGAAAGTCGTTGATTGTCCAAATTAAAGCCGCACACGTATCAAATTATTTCTTACAATATGCATCATATGTTTTGATACCATCCCCCCACAACTGTTTAAGCTCATCTACTAAAGGTTGAAGAAAAACATCAATATCATTTCCTGGAGATTCTGGACCAGGAATCAATAAAGGCATTATTATGTTATAGCTCTTCATGCACATCCATGGAGGCAAATTATATACAACAATAAAGACCGGCCAAATGCTATACCTACTGCTTAAATGACCTCCAGTATTGAATCCATCAGTGGCTAAACCTAACCTCAAACTACGTGCATCATAATCAAACTCTGGATACAAGTCACTAAAAGATTTCCATGCCTTTGCATCAGATGGATGCCTTAAAATCCCATCATCTTCAACATGTCGGTCCTTATGCCATCGTAAATGATGAGCTAACTTCGAACAAGAAGACATCCTCTGTAACCTCGGTATAAGCGGAAAATGACGTAAAACTAATTGAGGTTCTCGTGTCACCATAGTTTCTCTATCACTATCATTATCAGAATCACCACCTTGAACATTAGATCTTTCTTTCCACCTAGAAGCACCACATTTTGGGCATTCATCCTTCCCCTCATTCTCTTTCCAAAACAAAGCACAATGGTTTACACATGCATCAATCTTAACATAGTCTAAACCTAACATTTTTGTATACTTTTTAATTTCATAGAAATTTTTTGGAAATAAGGCATCATAATTAAAGGCCTTATGCAATGTTTCGAGTAACATCGAAAAAGAATGGTCTGTCCAATTCCCACTTACTTTAATCTGAGGCAAGGTTATAATAAACTCAAGCCTCTTAAATGTCTTACAACCTGGGTATAAATCTGCTTCTAAATCATGCATCAAATTAAATAATGAAATTCCTTTGGCATTTCATTACCACAATATTCAAAATCCGTAGTTGGCTCTACATTAGGAGGGAATCTTGCATCGTCATGCGTTCTTGTTGCGTCAAATAATAAATCAGTAAGATCCTCACCCACACTAAAATTATTTGTATTCAAATCGTCTTCAATAGTGTGTGACTCATACTCACTTCCTTCATTATTAATACCATATTGATCTACACTCTCTCCATGGTGAACCCAAGGATTGTAATCTTTAACTATGCCCCAACCTAACAAATGAATTTTCATTGTACCCTTATCATGAAATAGTATAAAATTGCATTTTACACAAGGACATCTCAATTTGGTACCAACTTCTTTTGTTTTAAAAGCATACTCCAAAAACGAATTAACACCGTTAACATATGCCATTTTTCTTCTATCATTGATTCCATTATAAGTCATCCAACTCCGATCCATGTTCACCCTTCACATCAGTTAAATAAATGAATACTAATAAAATGAATTAACATATCTAACTAATAAATGGTGCTAGTAAATTTTATGTTAAATTAAATTAACTTTATGCATAATCAAACGTACTCAAATATGCAATCACCAAAATGATGAGAATATACCAAGAAAACAAAGGTAAAAATCAACTACCTTGAACTATTTGTTGAATAAGAAGCTATTTTTTTCCAATTGTAGTTCCACAAGTGTCGATATCAATCCTTGGCCCTACCTTTTTCATGCGAGAAGAAATACAAAATAAGACAAAGAATCATGTATATAGCTATAAGCTCCATGACCCACCAACATAAACACACGGTACACTCCAAAGGAACATTTTTATTTTGAAAAAGTACATATGCAAACAACAACTAAATTGTTTGATTAATCAACTACACGGTTCTATTCACAGAAAAATGGTGAGTTTCTTAGAATTAGGGTCAAAACATTTTTTTTTTTCTGGGAATATAGAACATTAGAATTTGAATTTTCACTCATATGAGGATAAACTAAAGATATATTTTCCAAAGGGTTATGTGTAACACAAGGATTTGAATTTTTAGAATTTTCAGGAACTAATTCTGCTACTGATATTGATTGTAAAGAAGTAGATGGATGTCGAAATGGACATGATTGGTTTTTTTTATTGCCAATCACTGCAAAAAAATTGTAAAGAAATGTAGTTTATTTTATATTTTCATTTATATACAAAATAAATAATCTAAGAAGTCTTACAATTGGATATATCACTCAATGGATTGCGTATCTGCACATTCAATTCACCATCTCTTTGATTTTTACTTATAAATTTTGAATGAGATTTTTCTTCATAATTTGAATAAGTATCTGTAAAATCAAGCATATTATATAAGTTAAATATGGGAAAGAAATATGCCACAAAATAAAAAAAAAAAACTCGATTGTATATTTATACATAGTATAAGTTATACAACATACTGTAAATAATACGTATATTTAAATTTGATATTAATAATTGTTTCTCACTTTGTCTATTTTGAATTGGTGTTCGAAAATTGTCAGCATCATGAACTGTAAATTTGATAAATTACATTATTTCATGAGTAACATATACTATAATAAAATACAATATCTAAAAATGATAGTATATAGAAACTTGACAAATACCTTTTGTGATAAGAGTGCATTTTTTTTTGTCGTTTCATAGTGAGAATATGTTTTCGCTTAGCGCGTGCTATTTTTGCTAAAACATTAGATTCTTCCATTGCTTGCAAAAAAATAATTTGGCAAAATAACCATATATGTATTAAATAATACCTCTTCATCCAATAAGATCATATGTAAAGTTGTTCCTTTTCCACCGTCTTCAATAGATTTCCATGCATAAATTACCTTAGCCTTAATAACAAACAATCCAGTTTCTTCTGTAATTTGCAAAAGTTTTTTGATTGGTAAGGCCATTTGTATTTGTATTATGCGTGGAATTAGATTTTTAATTGGAGCTAATTAGGCTATTATTCTTTAGGCGTTTTTTTGATTGGTAAGGCCATTTGTACATATATATATATATATATATATATATATATATATATATATATATATATATATATATATATATATATATATATATATATATATATATATATATATATATATATATATATATATATATATATATATCAAAAAAATTTCTAGAGAGAAGTGCTCTGGAGAAGATGGGCGCCTAAGCCGTCTACCACCAGGCACCTCCACATTTTCCGACCATAACCACCAGTATGAGAGGAGGAAGAGGGACAAGAGGGAGAGGAGGTAGAAATTCAACAATTATTACTAGAAGTGGTGCTGCTTTCCAGGAATTAGATGCCGACATGTCCAATTACGATAAGGGTCAGAAGTCGGCAAGCACAAAGACAATTCCAGTTCCAATAGAAGGAAGTAGCGCTGAGATGGAGGCTAGCTGTTCTGAAGGTGAGGAAGATGACCAGATTAGGGAAGAATTAGAGACAGTCAAACGCCAATTGGAGGATCTGCGCTCGATGGTATTGAAAAAGGATGGGCTGAATCTTGAAAGTACCCAGAAAACTCCGTGTGTAGCTGCTGACGAAGACTTTCCCACGTTGAGTACTATCACTGGAACAAGCCCACCTCCAAACACTCAAGCCAATCAATTACCTTCTTGGAGAGACAAGGTATTAAACCCTAAACCCACTGTTGGTATGCCTTTGAAATTTATTCCACCTGTGATTGAAAATGGGTCTCAAATTGTCCAAATTGAATCAATAGATGTTGTTAACCTTGTTCAATTATGGGAACGTGCTATTGTTGTTTATGTGGTCGGAGGAAATGTAAGGTTAGAAGTCATAAGAGGGTTTATTAGGAAACATTGGTCGTTTGTAAACATGCCTACTATACACTCCCACGAGGATGGATATTTTGTTATGAGATTTAATTCCGATAATGAATGTGATGAGATCCTTAAAGGAGGGCCGTACTTTTTGAATAAAGCACCCATGATTGTGAAGAAATGGAGTAGTAAATTCGATTTCAAAGAGGAGATATTGAGGGTTATTCCCGTCTGGATAAGATTGCCTAGACTTCCGCTTCATTGTTGGGGGGAAGACTCGTTAAGTAGAATTGTAAGTGCTGTGGGAGTCCCTGTTCTTGCTGATGAATGCACTACAAACCAATCCAAAGTATCTTATGCTAGAGTCCTGGTTGAGGTTGACATTACTCAGGAGTTTGTTCCGGACATTAGGATAAGGGATAATAATGGGCGTGAATTTGTGCAAAAAGCCATACCCGAATGGAGACCATACTATTGCCGTAAATGTGACAAAGTGGGACATGTTTGTAAAGACAAAATCGATCAATCCCAACTGCAAAATCAGATAATTGGTGAAGATGGGAAAGAGAAGGGAGAAAAGAAGATGTGGATTGCATCCAATATCGTGAAACTAGTCCAAGGGGCCAAGAATATTGAAGAACTAAGAGGGAAACTGATTGCGAATAATGGGGAGGCTGATATGGGAGCAGCTGGGCAGATTGCTAATGATCCTGCCCAACAGAAGCAGCAGATCAGTGTGACTACTGCAGGGCTAAAACACCCAGCCCCTTGTGATCAAAGTCAGAAGCTGCATATCAGTATTAGTCCAGCAGATCAGAACCACGATGCACAGAATCAGCATGTCAAAGTTACTTCAGCAGGTCAGAACAATAATGCACAGAACAATGTGACAGCAAATTTAATCAATGAGCCTGGGGTTGAATTAAATGCAGAGAAGGAGCCAGATGAGGGTTGGACCCCTGTCTTGCCAGGGAAAGCAGCCAGACGTAAGCACCTACTTGCTCTCAATAAAGAGAGTAATTCACAGAACACATTGTGCGTTGAAGCAGGTCAGAATTTGCTTTTGTTGGAAGGTTGTGCAGGTAGCCCAAAGAACGGTGACAATTTAGTTGAGACAGCTCTAAAAAGGGACGGGAGCCCTCAAACTCCCTCCCTCAAATGATTGTTACAGCTTGGAACATCCGGGGCATGAATAGCCCCATAAAAATCAAGGAAGTCAAAGCTTTCCTTGACAGTAAAAATATCAGTGTTGTTGGTCTGGTTGAAACTAAAATCAAAGCTCCCAATGCAGTGAAAATCCAAAAGAAGTTCGGGAACAAGTGGAGTTGGTGCTCGAACTACTCTCACCATGACAAGGGGAGGATTTGGGTAGGCTGGAGAAATGACAGATGCAAGCTTGAGCAATGCGAAACCCACCTACAATTTTTGGCGACTAAAGTCACTCCTGTTAACTCTGATGCTAGCTTTCACATTGTCTTCATTTATGGGCTCCATACTGTTACTGACCGTAGAGAGATGTGGGAGGAATTGAAGAAACTCGATATCAATTCCCCGTGTTTGTACTTGGGTGACTTCAATGCCATCTTTAAAGCTGATCATAGGATGAATGGCACACAGGTGACTACGTATGAGACGTCGGACATGCAACAGTGGCTGGATAGGAAAGATCTTCATCCGATACCTGAGAGAGGGCACCAGTTCTCATGGTCTAATAGAGAAGAGGGGGTGAACCGCATCCTCACTAAGATAGATCACGCCATTGGGAATTTGCAGTGGCTCTCCAGATACAATCATGTAAATGTCTTGTATGATAATCCCCAAACTTCAGACCACACCCCGTTGATTGTTAACCTCATGGATCAAGATCAGAGACAAAATACCCCGTTCCGTTTTTTCAACTACCTCAGTGAGCACCAGGACTTTCTTAAAGTAGTTGAGGATGCTTGGAAGATTCGGGTTAAAGGAGAGGGCCTTCAAAGACTCTGGTACAAAATGAATAATGTCAAGAGATGTCTGAAATACCTCCACAAATGTGAATTCGCAGGGATCAAGGTTAGAATCAACAACTGGGTCCTGAAACTCCAGAGCATTCAAGATAGCCTACAATCTAATCCCACCAACGAAGAACTTCATCTACAGGAGAAACATGCTTCAGACCTTGTGCGTAAATGGAGGAAAATAGAAGATAAAGCTCTTCATCAGAAAGCTAGGATAAACTGGATCAAAAATGGGGATGATAATACTGCTTTTTTCCACGCTTCCATTAAAGAAAGGTTATCCTCCAACACCATTCATGATCTCCAGGACAAAGATGGCAACTGGCTCTCCAAATCTCACCAAATTCATGATGAAATAATCCAATTCTACCAAGGCCTTCAGGGAACTGCTACTCCCAATCTTGTGGGTATTGATAGAAAGGTTATGAGAGAGGGCCTCCAAATAAACAACAGTAGCAGACTCGATCTCATTCAGGATGTAACAGATGAGGAAATCAAGGAGGCTTTATTTGGGATGAATGACAACAAGGCTCCGGGGATTGATGGGTTTAATGCTTATTTCTTCAAGAGGACTTGGAGTATCATTAAGGAAGATTTCACTAGTGCCATCAGAAACTTCTTCATGAGTGATTCCCTCTTCGCTCCGTACAACTGCACTGCGGTCACTCTTATTCCTAAAAAGTCCAATGCTAACCGTGTAGGAGACTTTAGACCTATAGCCTGCTGCACGGTTATCTACAAGGTGATTTCCAGGATCCTCGCAGGGAGACTTCAGAAGGTTTTGGGAACAATCATTGATCATGCTCAATCAGGGTTCATTCCAGGCAGACAGATGGCGGATAACATCTTACTTGCAGCTGAGCTTATCAAGGGCTACAATCGTAAGAACAATAGTCCTAGGTGTATGATCAAAATGGACCTGCGCAAAGCCTATGACTCCATTAGTTGGGACTTTCTGTTCGCGGTAATGGCCGAAATGGGGTTTCCTCCTAGGTTTACAGATTGGATCAAAGCTTGTGTTTCTACGGTGTCCTTCTCCATTCTGGTTAACGGTACTCCTTTAAAGCCTTTTAATGCAAAAAAAGGGCTTCGTCAAGGGGATCCCATCTCACCGTACCTGTTTGCCATTGCTATGGATTACCTTTCCAGACTCATGCAGAAGCAGACTTCCTTCAGCTATCATCCTAGATGCAAACGCACGAATATCACTCATCTCCTTTTTGCAGATGACCTTCTCTTGTTCTGTAGAGCTGATCTTCCTTCGGTCCAGAGTATGATGAGTACATTCCAGAACTTTTCAAGAGCTTCAGGGTTAGAAGCTAACACTTCTAAAAGCAATGTTTATATCTCTGGGGTTGATGATCAATGCAAGATGAGCATTCGGAGCTACTTACAGATGGAAGAGGGTTCTTTCCCCTTCAGATATCTTGGGGTCCCGTTACACTCTAAGAAGCTGAACTCCCATGATTGTAGGCCGCTTGTGGATAAAATTGTTGGTAGACTTAGCTACTGGTCTTCTAAGCTCCTTTCTTATGCAGGTCGTGTCCAGCTGGTCCGTAGTGTGATTGGGGGCATTCATAATTTCTGGGCCCAAATCTTCTGCATTCCTAAGAAAGTCCTCAAAATGGTTGAGAGTTCGTGTAGATCGTTCATCTGGACAGGAAGAGAGGGGATTACTAGGAAAGCTGCTGTTTCCTGGAGCCAAATGGGTCTTCCTTACTCTAAAGGAGGGCTTAACTTGAGAGATATGTACAAATGGAACAGGGCCGCAATTCTGAAGCATCTTTGGAATATTGCTACTAAGAAAGATAATCTGTGGGTTAAATGGGTGCATAGCTACTATCTGAGAGACCAAGATTTGAAAGATGTGAGGCCTTCTATTCATGCCTCTTGGAGCTTCAAAAAGATCCTCAAACAGCGAGACCTGATAGACACCCTAGGCGGATGGGAGACTATAACAAATGAAAGGGCCTTCAGTATTGGTAGAGTCTACAATCTCCTTATTGCTGATATTCCAAGGGTTGATTGGGGTCCCATCATGATCAGGAATGTCGCCACTCCTAGTGCTCGTTTCATTACTTGGCTAGCCATCCAAAACAGGCTTGCTACTAGGGACAGAATAGGCAAATGGATGGAAATTGAAGACGACACATGTGTGCTTTGCAACAATGACAGGGAATCAGTTCAACACCTCTTCTTCGATTGCCAGAATGCAAGGGAGGTCAGGGCCAAAGTCTTCAGTTTTCTCACCCATGAGCTTCGGGATGATAACTTCACAGCCGAGATCCAGAGCATGAGTAAGATCAACAACAAGAAGACAGACCGAGCCAAGCTGATTGTGGGTCTCTGGACCGAGTTGATTTATAGCATCTGGATGCAGCGTAATAGGAAACTTTTTGATAACCATTCCCTCACTCAGAAGGAGGTTATAGATTGTACAGTCCTTAGAGTAGCAGGAAGAGTCAACAGTCGAATGAACGATATGCTTGTAACTAAGTAGTTAGTTTTTGCGTTTTTTGGGCTAGTGCTCTGCTTTTTGTATAGGGCATTGGCATTTTTGGGCGGCTCAAGGGGAGTTAATTTCCCGTTTGAGCGTTTGTTTTCTCTTCTTGGTATATAATACAAATCATTTGACAAAAAAAAAAAAAAAAAAAAAAATATATATATATATATATATATATATATATATATATATATATATATATATATATATATATATATATATATATATATATATATATATATATATATATATATATATATTAGGCGTATTATTCTTTAGGTATTATTGAATTATTCTATGGTCAACTAATTGCCTAATATGGTTAACTAACAAATAATCCTAGGAATTAGGAATTAGGGGTATTATTGTATTTCTTAATATAAGTACTATTGATTGATATTGTTATACGGTCAATTCTTGCCTATTGTAAGTAGTATTAAATCTTAATTGCCTTGTACTCCCTCCGTTTCAGTTTACTTGTCCCATTTTCTTATTTGGCATTTTCATACTACTTGTCTCATTTTCTTTTTTGACTAACTTTTTTTCTTACCTAAATACCCCCACTTTTCCAATTCCCAATACTCCACTACCACCTTTACAATTAATTTAATCAATTAAAATACCCAACTATTACCTTTTTAATGGACCCCACTCAACCCTTAAAATCCGTGAAAAGTTAAATGGGATGAGTCAACTGAAATGGAGGGAGTATTATTCTATAAGCATGAAATTATGGAGGCAAAAAATTGCTTGATTGATGCAAATCATTCATAATTAACCGTTTCTACCAATTTTCCTAAGTTATAATTACAACATAAAATAATCGTAGGAATTAGGAATTAGGGGTATTATTGTATTGCCTAATATAAGTACTATTGATTGATTGATATTGTTATACGGTCAATTTTTGCCTATTGTAAGTAGTATTAAATCTTAATTTTCTTACCTTATAACTATCCTCATTTATACAGTCAAAAAAAAAACTATCCTCATTTAAATTTATAATAAATTACTAATGCCAATTTGGTTTCCAACTTGATTGAATAAATTAAGTAGATTCTCTCACAAGTTAACTTGTGAGAAAGACATGTATAGAGAATGAATTAGAGCGGCAAAAAATTGCATGTGAGAAAGACACATGGCAAAGCTGTTTCTATATCAGATAATTTATATGATGATATGATTATTATATACTTCCTCCGTTCATACTTGCTACATTTTCCATTTTGGGAAATTTCATATTACTTGCTACATTTCCTTTTTAATAAAAAAATCAATGATTTAAAGTTATATCTACTTCTATCTTTAACCTACTCTATATCTAATTACTCCTATTTTTCTTTTTCATTTATCAACAAATAATATTAAAAAATTTCAAAAAGCAACTTTCCACCTACTGCTTATCATTGCAAGGTAACTCCTTAATATTTGTGACCATATAATGATAGCAAGTAAATCAGAACGAAGGAAGTATTTATATAGAATAGATTGGATACCCAAAGTTTCCAAAATTCTCGGTGCAATTTGAAACTTTTATTTGATAACTCATTCCACAATTTTCCCTCCTTTCCACATTTTCCCTCCTTTGCTTTCGCCCAATTTAAGGGCTCCAACCTTTCCATCTTCCTCTTCGATTCATCTTCATTTTACAACTCTTTCATTTTCTCTATATTTACTTTTATCAGGTAAGAATTCTTCTTCTACTTTACTATTCCTATGTTATTTTTCTGCTTTTTCCTCTTCGATTTATTAGGATTGAATTGTAGGGTTTAAATAAGGACTAGGGTTTTATGTTATGATTTTGGTTATTAGCTAATTTGTTACCATTTCGAAATGTTTTTTGTTTTTATTTACATGTTGGGTTTTTAGGGTTCTTGAACATGTTGGGTTTTTAGGGTTCTTGAACATGTTGATTGATTACTTGTAGCTAAAATGTTTAATTATTGCTTTTTATTTGGTTCTATGTTGTTGATTCAGTTAAAATAATGTAGAGAGGTAGCTTCTTTTCCTTGAATTAACATTTTGCTGCTGAAATGAGACAATTTGCCATGGATTTTTAGTGGAACTAGGCATATTTAAGGTGACCCAGTGCCGAGTGCCGTCTAAATTAAGGGCTCTTAGATGATAGTTTGCCTTAAAATTGTTGTGTATTTTCTTTTTCTTTTCTTGTCCTCGCTATTTCTGGTATTTTCTTGAATTATGTGGAACTTTCATGTTTAAAATTTGCTTTGTTTCATTCTTGATTGGTTATTTCAGGTATTTTCCCTTTTTCATCCAGAAAAAACTGCCATGAGTGCAGTCAATATCACAAATGTTTCCATCTTGGATAATCCAGCTCCCTTTCTCAACCCGTTTCAATTTGAAATTTCCTATGAGTGCCTGGTTCCTCTTAAAGATGGTAAGTTCTCCCATATTTATTGACTTATATGTACAATTGTTTGACTCTTAATCTCCATTGATTTGTTCTTGTTGATCATTTGTCACTATAGGCAAAACCAAAAGCTAGTTTAGGGAACTGGAAATGTTTATTTTACAACTGAAAATGAATGTGTGTGCTATGTGCAAGGAAATCTATTTGCAGGGAAGGTAGCTTTTGCTTAATGCTTATTGTTTCTGTGCAATTAAGACATACTTGTTGGGTAGTTTCGGAACCGTATGCTTTAGTGTGTGTGCTGTGTATAAGAGGTTACGATAGATGTATAAAGAATGAATGTAATCAGTTCTTTCAAGAATTTTACTCATTAATTCTCACAACATGAGCTTTGATTAAAGTAGAATACAAGAATTATGTTATGATTTTCTCGTTTTGTAAATTGATGTTAATTTCTATACTAAGAGAGATTGTGTGTGTTGCATGAGTTTGTCCCTATAAACACTTTTGGGAGGTGTATTTTTTTTGTGGATTTCCTTGATGGCATTGTATATAGTGGTCTAAATTGTTAATTTCTTCACAAATTTTGATTTTGCGTAGTGCAAATTGTTATGTTAGTATAATTCCGAATTAGTCCATCAAAAGTTAGGAGACAAATTATGTTCCAATGCCGGTTTTACCTTCAATGTAGACCATGATTTAGCAATATATTGATGTGAGAGACTTTTTCTTCCATCAGCCTTCTTATATATCTAAACATTTAACAAAGGATGGATTTTGTGATAGTACCATATTTTAGACTAACCTTTACCAGTGTATTATTTTGTTTTGTTTCTTAGACAATTTAATCATGTATTGAACATTAGCTACCTTTTAAAGAAAGGACTAATATCTAGCAAAAACGTTTTAATGAAACTTTTTCTTCTATTGTGGTTGATGATAGTAATGTCACTAGCAACTGTGCATGGCTGCACTTGGTAAACAAGACACATTCATCATTGTTGTTTAATAAATATTGTCATGTGATTAATGTCCTTTGAATCTTTTCTTCATGTTGAAATTTTAGGATATACCTTAAGCCTTTTGATTAGTTCAGGTGACTGTGTTATAGTCCCAAAATGATTTTAAGTTATAATTCATATTACTTGAGGTCAACTAGGTTAGTTGGTTAGTTTTTGATATGTAGGAAGAAACTTTTAACTTTAAAAGTATTATAGATGACTTATTTGGGAGAAATAGGCTACGTATGTTTTCTTGTCCCTGTTTGATACACATCCGAGAGTCCGGCATGAAAAATGCTTGAAATTAGAGTAAGAAGACATATTGCTTCTCCTTCACATGCAATACCTATATCTTTATCTTTTCTTCATGCCTTTACAAATGGATTAAGCTTTTTTTATGATGTTTGAGGAGGCAAAACATGAAATTTCCTAGTTTAACATTCCAAGTTGGACACGTGTCTCGCATCCATGTTCATGTTGTGTTATGTTGACATGGGTACAATGAGACTTTTGAAGTGTAGAACCCATCAAGAAATATTGTATCCAAGAATTTTAGCGGAATTAGACTTTCACGGGAAAAGTAAGCATCCAAATATTCAACTAATAAAAGACACATAAAGAGATGATTGAGAAACCTTGTAATTTTTGCTATGAAAAGCTTCCCTCCTATGAGAAGAGGAAGGCCAACCACACACAAACAAAAATTCCATAAGCATTGTAGCGACCATCTCTCTTTAGTTGAAGGCCATCAATATGGAACCCAAAGTTGGCACATCTTTCAACAAGAGAATAACATTATTACAAGGTGTTTGAGAAACGATTCGATTAGGAAACCTTTCAAACTATGCACTAGTGGTGAAACTAGAAGATAAAAAGGTAAATATGGCATTACTTGGTAAGAACTTGCGAGATCAAAGGTAATCCATATTCAAGCGAGATAAAAACGACTCGTGGTATAAGCAAGAATATTAAAAATTTGTACTTTAGAAAGGGCAGTCAGATGTTTGAGGTAGTATAAGTGATCAAGGGGTAGTAGCTCATATCACTAGAGGAAACTTTGCGCAAAGTTCTATTACTATTAATGGGTGGGTCCGTGATTTCTTTTGGGCACATGCATCTTAGGTAATTCAATCTTATGGTTCTTTATTATCTGCATATGGTCTCTTTTTTCTAGGTGCTCATTTTATTTGAGCGTTTAGTTTAATGTTTTTATTGGGTTGTAATTGGATGGAATGGTAACCTCTAAGCAGTAGTGAAAAGCCTTTATAGCTTGAATCTTTAGGGTCTCCGGTCTCGTCGATTTCGTTGCAACTAAAAAGGCAAAGATAGCAAACACCCTTGGCAAGTTTATTGCATCGGAGGCCTAAGAAGCTGGATGACATAAAATTTTGGGCACACGCGAAATATGTAATAAAACCCAAATGATATTCAATAAATTACAAACCTAGTTATATTTAGGTTTTTCTTTTCTTTATGATTCTAGATATTTCTTTACAATTTTGTACAAAGTATTTAGTACAAGTAATTGGTACAGAGTATCTACGTCCTTGTATATTTTTCATATTAATTTCTTATACACCCTTTATAATGAAAAATCTTGTATACATTATTTTGAGTTGATGGTCGTCATGTCACCAACACATTCCAATCTCTTAGCTTGACTATGCTTCCATTGATACCCTTGTTACCAATATACAATTGTCTTCTTATATCTTCTTATTGTTGGTACCCTTTGTCACTAGACGGCTAAACCTCTTCCACGAATTATGTTGTTTGTATATTTCTTCTTGTTGTAGGTACTCATGTTTTCTACCATTCTTCTAAATGTCTTCTCTGAAATATTTGTTTTTCAGATGCCCGTTCCAATATTTTGCTCGTTTATTTTCTCAAGTAAAACTTTTATATTTTTTTCTCCAATTTTATCGTATTTGCTCTTTTTTTTTCTTTTCGTATTCTTGTTACCAACTATTACCAATTTTTCTTTAAATCTTCTCTTAATTTTCTCTAGTTAATGCATGTTTCACGAACTTTTTGTATTTCTATTATATATCTATCTTTTCCAATTTCTCTTAAATTTTTTGTTTAACATCCCTATAATGTCACCAAGTACCAGTCTCCCCTATAATGTCATATTTCTCTTTTTTTTTCATATTGATGTTCATGTCTCTTCCCCATTTTTGTAGTATGTGTTCTTATGTCACTAACCTTGTAATTTCTCCTTTTTTTTTCTCTTTTTTTGTTGTCTCATGTCACCAATGACGAATTTCCTTATTTGTTTTATTATCATTAATGCTCATGTTCTTAATAATCACTATCTCAATTTTAATGTTCCAAATTTAAATTTTCTTTATTAGTCCTTTCTTTTAAACTACAAAAATACTTACCACACTCTTTTTGTGGTTTTCCGCATACTTCTTTGGCTTTTGTTTACCACTTTGTGCTTCATTCTTGTTATCCCATTGATCTTTGGCTATGATAAAGTGATAGAAAAATCTTGGCACAAGTGAAATATGTAATAGACCAAAAATAATTTCATAAGTTTACAAATGTCAAAACTACACAATACATTGTAAAATATGATTTTCGAGGGATACTTGTTCCTGACTAACACTCTTCACTATTTTTATGTAAGCTCATGTCTCACATAATCACATTTTTCTCACAATTCTCAAATCATCGCTCATACTTTTGTCATAGTGTGGGATATCCTATATGTGTCTTATCTTATTCTATAGCTTACTTTAAGTGCCATTGTCTCTATTTACAATACTTCTAAGCTGGCGCTTCTAGTTCTACAAACCTAGCTTAATCTAGGTACTTCTTTTCTTCTAGATATTTCTTTATATTTTTTTACAAAGTCTTTAGTACAAATTATCTAGGTCCTTATATTCTTTTCATATTGATTTCTAATAGAATGGATGGATATTTGATAGAAATTTGAAGAGTTAGAGGGGCTTTAGAAGACTTCTAATGGCCCCTTGCCCCCAAACTCATGACATCTTTTCTATAAACAATATCCAATCTTTGGTGCTATGAAGATAGAATTTGCAAGGTGCATCCACCTATGAACTAAGAACTTTTAACAAATATATTTAACATTGATTGCCACGAAAATATAAAAACATACAACTATTAATTTTCCATGTTTCTTGATCACATTTGGTATTAAGAAGGGGTCATGGAGATCCTAAAGCTGGCCTTTGAATTTGACATTGATTAACAAGATGGTGTCTCATCTTCTGATTGTGATTTGTCTGGTTGTATTGGAAGTGCTCATGAATCAAATAGACAGTGTCCACGAAACAAGGCATTTGACGTAATAATGAAATGTCTTCTGCTCATCTTTCACCTTAAAACAAGAACAAAATAGACTTGATATGTTCATTGAACTAGTTTTCTATGGACTCTGGTTGATTTGTATCATCTGTTACAGATTTAGAATGGAAACTGATCTATGTTGGGTCAGCAGAAGACGACACATATGACCAGCAATTGGAAAGTGTACTTGTAGGACCTGTCAATGTGGGCAACTATCGCTTTGTTCTCCAAGTTAATTCCATTCTCTTTTGCTGCTAGTGATGGATTTAATTGCCAATGCTGTAAGTATGCCATATTGATATGCTTTGTACCGCATACCAGGCTGACCCTCCTGATCCTTCAAAGATTCGTGAAGAGGATATAATTGGAGTCACTGTTTTGCTGTTGACATGTTCGTACATCGGAGAGGAATTTATTAGAGTTGGATATTATGTGAACAACGATTATGAAGATGAACAGTTGAAAGAAGAACCGCCTCGGAAAGTTTTGATTGATAAAGTTCAGAGGAATATTTTGGCTGATAAACCTAGAGTGACGAAATTTCCCATCAATTTTCAACCAGAGAACGAGTCCAACGAGCAGCCTGCATCAACACTTGAGAATCCTTCAGATAATAATGAACAAGAACAAGCACCACCACCACCGTCACCATCTCTAGATACCAAGTCTGAATAGCTTTTCGCTGAAACTGAAGTATGAAGTTCCTTGCGGCTACAACATTTATTCAATGTTTTTGACACCGTTTACTAAAGCATTGTCTGAAACACCATAGATTTTAGCAAATTCAAGTGTTGTTTGAACTGAAATGATCAAATGTACTATATGCTACTTTTGAATTAGATTCACATAGCTTTACTCTTTAGTATCTCGTGTTTCTTCCTGCGACCATCTCCTGTTATTGTGAGCTTATCTTTCACATTTTGCCGTGTTTTACGTTCATGAAGGGTGATGAAAATGTTGGTTTCGGTTTCTAAGAGACTGTTATTGAATTTGAACATCTCCCGGTAGACTTGATGCGCGGTCTCTCAGTTTGTTGCAAGGTACTAAGGTGATGAACATCTCCCGGTAGACTTGTAGTAAAAGACAAATTTAATTTGTTAAATACACAATTCAAATTTAATTTTTTATTTATTAAATTTGATTCAAATTTAAAACAAATCTATCTATAACTATTGCTAAAATAAAAGCATGTCTTGCATCATCACCTTTTAAAATTATTTACGTATAGCTTTCTCATTATATAAATTTTACTTCTAAAATTATTTGATGATGTTATTGTTATTATGATTTTTTGACTTTCTAATTTGGGCATATTATTATTCTTTTTAATTGTTTTTTTTTCTTTTTGGGTCAGATTACATTTAACGCATTAGAAAACTATAAATTATATTATATTAATTAATATTATTTATAAATTTTTTTCAATTTTATTTATTAAATGAATATTATTTACTGTAATGGATGTTTTGAGATGATTAAAACATAATATACTTTTATTAGGATTTGTTCTTGTTTTTTTATTTATACTCTTGATTACTTAAATGCAATGATTAATTTTAGGAAAAATTATAAAAAACTATCTAATCTATACACTTTTTTTTAAAAAAAATACCTTATATAAAAATGTTTGCAAAAAAACTACCTTATATAATACAATCCTTTGCAAAACACTACCTTTTATTGATTTTCGTCAGTTGACTGTTAAGAACATGTTTGGTGTCTTTATGCATATCCACGGAGGGAGATCGTACGGTGTTAGGATCACTGGCTACGACGAATACTGCCTTCCTGAGCATCCAAACGGATTGAATCCGTCTGTACACAAACCAAGCCTAATATCGGCAGCAAAATCTGGATGTGTTGCGTTGAAATGCTGCCAAGCATCAAAGTCTAACGGGTGACACATTTCCCCCTCTTTGCTGTGGTGTTCAGCGACCCATCTCATCTCACCGGCCGTCACTCGAGACACATACAGCCTTTGTAAGTGTGGGCCTATTGGAATATATATAAATTGTTTACTTGGAATTCGTCTATTTCCCACGTCGATCCTGACCCACCTTGTTGTCGAACACGTACGACAACGTCTGGGGTTAGCAGTACGACCCCAGTAGATCATACACATATTAATGCAACAATCAATCCTCTCTGATGGCAACCCAAGCCCCACTATTTGCTTCTTTGTGTCGTAAAAACTGGATGTCATCGAGTTTGGTTGCGGTAAAGCCTCCGCATCAAAGTGCACATATTATCATACAACCTCTCAGAGCAATTATGTTCTGTCTTTAAATTGGTCATCCTACCTATAATCGACATCTGAGAGTAATTTTCGCAACCTTCATATAGTGGATGCGACTCTGAACATTTGAAAAACGTAACCAGGCGACTGCGCCTCCTTGTAATCGTATTCATTTTGGGGAAAAATGTTTTGGTATGCATCCGGAAATCTACTCGCAGCAACATCATGCACCATACGAACGTAGTTATTTTCCTCCGCTATCGGCTCTACGGATAAAACATCATCAGGCAACTGTTGCCTAGCAAACGTGTTATTGCCGGTGCTACATACACTGGCGGCAATATCGTAATGATACTCCAATCGTAATAATGTTCCACAAAACCTTTCCTTAGCAAATGCTCCCTCACATCATTTGGATTTTTAAATACAACATATTTGCATTTCGCACAAGGACATCTAATTTTTTATTAACGACTCTTTGACAAAGCTGATATTATAAATTCTTCTAATCCGCTAATGAACTCTATATTAAAAGACCCGTCATCAAATTCTCTTTCGTACATCCAGTTTATATTGTACAAATAATAGCTACCGTCACACGTCATCGTGTACATATATCAAATATTAAAACACACTCAAGCTAAGTATAAATAAACTACATGTTATGATAAACAAAGATACCACATGAACAAACCAAATTGATACATCAAATAATTGTACATAAATAAATAAAATATTAAATTAATCTAATACCATTTCATTTAATCATAATTAAAAAGATACGAATATCAAAAAATATTTCAAAAAATTAATAGTAATTTTAAACAAAAAAAAGAAATAAAAACAATACAAAAATCAAATAACAAACATGTATAAAATTCTACATGGTAAGCACCAGGTTAAGGGAAACACCTGTAATAACTAATCGTGTTTTTCGTTTTTACATGGTTAGCACCAGGTTAGGGAAACTAACTGCCATAACTATATGGGCTAAAAAACGTTTGCATTGCCGTTAAAGGGTGAAATTACCATATTGCCCTCTCCATCATCATCTTCTTCCTTTACTTTTCTTCTCTTTCAAAACCTTTAACTCCATCATCATCTTCTTTCTTTGCTTTACATGTATCATGGCCTCCATCACCATGGAAACTAGTTATCCTTACAAAGAAAGTAAAAAAAAAAAAAAAAAAAAAGAAAAAGGAAAGAGGATGTTATTTGACATTTCTTTACAATTTATTTATTACTAAAAATTCTAATAAACTTTTTTTAATCACAATATTCTTGTTAGGTTCACTAGTTTAGTTATAATATAACCAATATTCATTAATTAATCTTAGTATCCTTTCACGGTACGCTAAATGGCTCTCTGAGAGAAGATCATTAGTGGTAACTCCTGATAATTCATTCTAAAAGTCAGGAATATGCAAAGGTTCATCCATGGGGTAACTTAACTAGGGTACCAAATCAACATCTTGATCAAAATCCATTTCACATAAAAGAAAACACACAAAGGAAATTCAGCTATTTCACTATTCATTTGCCCAAACTTGGTCATTTTTGAAATATTAGACACCCTACCATCATCTTGGGGCTTGGAGCCAAATGTTTGAAAATTGTTTGAAATGGGATTTTTTTTTCTAACTTTACCTTTGTTGGCCCATTTAGTTTTGATGATAACATAAACTTTATTAAACAAACATATTATGTCTTTGAGATTGTTTTGATAGGTCAAATATCCGATCGTTATAAGGGTCGTTGATGAACCATTAAGCGTTGAAAAGGGATTACTTATTAACTGTTCCAAGATCAAGTCAGAGTTCGAAGATTGGTCATTCGGAGACAGTGCAGTGTTCCCAAAATCAGCGGTCAGAGGAGCAGTCAACAAAAATAATTAAGGAAATAATTTTTTATTTTTATTTTTGTTTTTTAGTTTTGTTGTACGGATGAATTAGTCTAGGATGCACAAGGAAATTAATTAAGAAATTAATTTAACTAACTCCTAAAAAGTCTCCTTAAAATTAGGATCTTAAAATAAGTTTTCTTAAATTGTCTTAGCTATTTTTAGCTAAAACTCAAGAAAACTTGGAGTAACTACCAAGCTTTCCTACCACTCTCACGCGTAAACTAGCCCTCAACTCCCACTATCTTTGATCATGGGATTATGGGTAGTTTAGATCTAAAAATCTATATAAATGATTTTTCTAACAACCGGCACATTTGGTGATCATTTGAGAGAGATTTATTTTTCCGAAAATATTGTGCCCAAAAATATTTCGTGAGGTTTACAAAATAAAGAGAGGAAATCTTGATTGATTTTAATTGCTAATTAATTTCAAGATTTAATCCTTGTGCTATTCTTGATTTGATTCATCCATTTTAGATAAATCTTGTAAAGGGTTTATTTGAGAGTTTTTGTTATTTAGACTTGGGTAAGTCTAAAGGGTAGAGAGAAGAGAAACGGTAAGAGGTTACCGTGAGTAGAAGAGAAACGGTAAGGAGTTACCGAGAGAAGAAAAAGAGTAGAGAGGAGAAGTTATTTTATGTAATAGAGGAGTGATTTACATAAAATAATAGAGAAGAGAAATCCCTAGTGGGTCGTGGTTCTTTTTCCCACGTTAAATCTTGGTGTTCCTTTTTATAGTTTTCTTTATATTATCTTGAGTATTTTTGTTATTCATAATTCCGCAAGAAAAAGGGCTAAAAATACTCAAAAGGCGAAAGTAACAATTCACCCCCCCTCTTGTTACAGTTCATTGTCTCTAAGTATTTTTACAATTGGTATCAGAGCCCTGTTCCTCATTTGATCAGGAAACCCTGAGAGCCGTATCTTGGTGTATTAGAGATGCAGAAAATGAACGAGCGCATGGAAGAAGGGTACTCTACTCAAAGACCACCAATGTTCGATGGCAAATTCAATACATATTGGAAAAACAGGATGGAGATCTTCATCAAAGCCGAAAATTATCAAGTTTGGAGAATCATCGAAATTGGAGATTTTGAGGTAACAACTACTAACTCCAATAACGAGACTGTTCCCAAACCTATCACAGAATATGAGAAAGAAGATTTTCAAAAGATGGAAATGAACGCTCTTGCCATTAAATTGCTTCATTGTGGGCTTGTTCCAAATGAACATAATCGCATTATGGGATGCAGAACCGCCAAACAAATTGGGGATCTGCTGGAGGTTACCCACGAAGGAACGAGTGAAGTAAAGCGTTCCAAGATTGATTTGCTCATGTCCAAATACGAAAGATTTGTGATGGAACCTAAAGAAAGCATTCAAGAAATGTTTACAAGGTTCACGAATATCACGAATGAGCTTGTCTCCCTTGGAAGCCTAATTCCCTCAGATGAACAAGTGCGAAAAATCCTAAGAAGCCTACCTCAAGATGATCGTTGGAGAGCTAAAGTCACAGCCATTCAAGAATCTAAAGATTTCACAAAGTTTAATCTGGAAGAGTTGGCTGGTTCCCTTATGACTCATGAATTACATTTGGGAACAGCTGACAGTTCCAGGAACAAGGGTTTGGCTCTGACAGCAAACGATCAAGAAGAATCAGAAATTGACGAGGAAGAGGCAGCCTTGCTGGTACGTAGGTTCAGGAAGTTCTTCAGGAACAACAAGTATAAGAATCAAAGAAACAACAAAGAAAGAGGAACTTCAAATTCCAAAACATATGAATGCTACAAATGTGGAAGTACCGAGCATTTAATCAAGGATTGCCCATTATGGAAAAATGAGAAAGGTAAAGGGAAAGCAAGAGAAACAGGAAGACAACCTACTAAAGGAAATTTCAACAAAGCCGATTTACGCAAAGCCATGATAGCTGCTTGGGGAGAATCCGAAAGCGAAACTAAAACTGATGCTCCCGTTGAAGAAGAAGAAGTAGCCAATCTTTGTCTCATGGCGACGCATGATGAAAAGGCTAAAGGAAAAGAGGTACTGTCTACTGATCCATTTTCTGATTATTTATTTAAATTGGATAAACATAGATTAATTAGCATGATTTTAGAATCTCACGAAATTTGGAAAAACAAACAGCCATCTGTCTCAAAACTGAAAAAGACCTTAAAGCATGTAAAGACCAAATATCCTACCTTAATTCTTTTAGGTCCGATGTGCAAACTCGATTCTTTGAATTGCTTGACAATAATGTGATGTTAAAATAAGCTATAGAAAAAGTTAAAGAAGAAAACATCATGTTAAATATTGAATTGAATCAACTTAAGCAATTTGAGATGGAAGTAAATTACGAGTCTAATAAAGAAATTAAATGTGTCCTTTTACAAATGAAATTAGACCTAGAATCCGCCTTAAAAGAAAATGATCGACTTAAGCTTGAATTAAATTCAAGAGAAAAAGGGAAAATCAAAGAAGTTCCCAAATGGATTCTTAATGCTAAAACCAAAGGAACCGAAGGTCTAGGATATGACAAACATGATAAAAAGAAAAAGGTCTACGTTGATCTCCCAAGTAACAAAGTCTGTTCTTTTTGTGGCAAAACTGGGCACCTGAAACATCAATGTTTAAAAAGGGAACAACATAACAAAACGAACCAAATATATGTCGATAGAGTTTGGATTAAGAAATATGATTCTTGTATAATCGACATGGAACCCAAGGATGGCTGGGTTCCACCCTCTAACAACTAAATTCGTTTTACAGGTTCTAGTGAGGGGGAACAGCTCATGGTATCTCGACAGTGGCTATTCCAAGCACATGACAGGCGATAGATCAAAATTTCTCTCACTAGAAGCCTATGATGGAGGAACGGTGACCTTTGGCGACAACATGAAAGGTGAAATCATTGCAAAAGGCAAGATAGGAAGGTCAAGTTCCCATGCTATAGATAATGTATTTTTGGTCGAGAATTTAAAGCACAATCTTTTAAGTATTTCTCAATTTTGCGACAAAGGTAACTCTGTAAACTTTACTTCTGATAAGTGCATCATTTCTAGGAACGACACAGGAGACATCATTCTGGAAGGGATCAGAAAAGGGAATACCTACGTGGTGGACCTGCACACTGTTCCTAAAACCAGTTTAACATGTCTAAGCGTTATAGAAGATGACCCTCTTCTTTGGCATAAAAGATTAGGTCATGCTAGTTTTTCATTACTTAATAATTTACGATCTAAAGACCTAGTAAGAGGATTACCGTCCCTAAAATTTCAAAAGAATGAAGTATGTGATCCTTGTGCTAAAGGAAAACATGCAAGGTCATCCTTTAAACCTAAAAATGTCGTGACCACCTCAAGACCACTTGAATTAATTCATATGGATCTTTGTGGACCTATGAGAATCCAAAGTCGCAGCGGTAAGCGTTATGTTTTTGTTATAGTTGATGATTTCGGTAGATTTACATGGACTTTATTTTTATCTAGCAAGGATGAAGCCTTTGATGAATTTGTTGCATTCGCTACTAAAATTCAGAAATCTAGCAACAATCAACTAGTCCACATAAGATCGGATCATGGTAAAGAATTTGAAAATTCAAAGTTTATGGATTATTGTAATGAGCATGGTTTAAGTCACAATTTCTCCGCACCTAGAACACCACAACAAAATGGTGTGGTTGAACGTAAAAATAGAACCTTAGAAGAAATGGCTAGAACTATGTTGATTGCTAGTGGTTTACCTAGAAATTTTTGGGCCGAAGCCGTAAATACTGCATGCTATATATTAAATCGCGTATTAATTAGACCTATCACTTCTAAAACCCCCTACGAATTATTTAAAGGAATTAAACCTAATATTTCATATTTTCGAGTCTTTGGATGTCGATGTTTTGTGCATGTCAATGGAAAAAGAAATATAGGTAAATTCGATGAAAGAAGTGATGAAGCGGTATTTCTTGGCTATTCATCTCATAGTAAAGCATATAGAGTTTATAATAAGAAAACCATGTGTGTTGAGGAATCTGTTCACATAATATTTGATGAAACTAACTTTATGACAAGTGAACAAGAAACAGGTGATTTTAAAATAGGTCTTGCTGATTTAGACGATGAAGAACTTATACAAAAGGAGCAAGATCAAGAAGAACAACAACAGGTTCAGAATGCTGAACCAAATCAAGAACATGAGCCACAGGCAGAACATGAACAGCCTGCAGTTCCTAATCCAGATATCCCAAGAGAAAATCAAGAAGAAAGAAATGATGGTGAACCAAATCAGAATCAATTCAGTGAGCCTGCTTCCACGTCTGTCTCCACCAGAGACTTTGTTCCAAGACCGTGGAAACAGCAAAAATCACATCTACTTGACTTGATCATAAGCGACATGAACAAAGGAATACAAACAAGGTCACAAATGAGAAACTTTTGTGCACACTTTGCTTTTCTTTCAACAATGGAACCCAAGAATCATGAAGAAGCCTTACAAGATTCGGATTGGGTGGTAGCTATGCAAGACGAATTGAATGAGTTTGAAAGAAACAAAGTATGGCACTTGGAACCTAAACCGAAGAACAAGAAAATAATTGGACTGAAATGGGTATTCAGGAACAAGCTAGATGAATATGGAACAATCATAAGAAATAAAGCAAGGTTAGTGGTAAAAGGTTACAATCAACAAGAAGGTATTGATTATACTGAAACTTTTGCTCCCGTAGCTAGATTAGAAGCTATTAGAATTCTTATTTCATTTGCTGCTTTCATGAATTTTAAATTATATCAAATGGACGTAAAATGTGCATTCTTAAATGGGTTTCTAGAAGAAGAAGTGTTTGTGGAACAACCACCTGGCTTTGAAAACCCAATTTCTCCGGATCACGTCTACAAGCTTGATAAAGCTCTTTATGGGCTCAAACAAGCACCTAGACAATGGTACGAGAGATTATCTAAGTTTTTGATTGATAACAAGTTCATAGGTGGTAAAATTGATAAAACCTTATTCTTTAAGAATAAAGGTTCGAATATTTTAGTTGTTCAAATATATGTTGATGATATTATTTTTGGTGCAACTAACGAATCGTTATGTAAGGAATTTGCTGACCTAATGAGTAATGAGTTCGAAATGAGTATGATGGGAGAATTAAATTTCTTCCTTGGTTTGCAAATTAAACAAACTGCTAACGGTATTTATATTCATCAACAAAAATATATAAAAGAACTTCTAAAGAAATATGGACTAGATAATGCTAAGACAAACCATACACCCATGGCCACTAACATAAGATTAGACGAAGACACTAATGGAATTAATGTTGACCAAACAATGTATAGAGGCATGATAGGATCTCTACTATACTTAACAGCTAGTAGACCCGATATATCCTTTAGTGTTGGTTTGTGTGCTAGATTTCAATCAAATCCTAAAGAATCACATCATACGGCAGTTAAACGGATTCTAAGATATTTAAAGGGAACAGATGACGTATCCCTATTTTATCCGAAAAGTGATGTCTATGACTTGAAAGGGTATAGTGATGCAGATTATGCAGGTGATCTTGTGAATAGAAAAAGCACTTCAGGATTGGTACAGTTTCTTGGATCTTGTTTGGTATCATGGAGTTCCAAGAAACAGAACACAGTAGCTTTATCCACTGCAGAAGCTGAATACGTGGCAGCAGCAGCCTGCTGTTCCCAAATGCTTTGGATTAAACAACAACTAAGAGATTTTGGTATTAAACTTGAATGTGTTCCTATTTATTGTGATAATACTAGTGCTATTTGCATTTCAAAAGATCCAGTGCATCATTCTAGAGTTAAGCATATTCATATTAGACACCATTTTCTTAAGGATAACGTAGAGCATAAAAATATTATTGTTAAACATGTCAATACTAGTGATCAAGTTGCAGATATTATGACCAAACCGCTTCCAAGAGAACAATTTGAAAAGATGAGGTTGGAGCTAGGTATGATCAAGCTTCACTAAAGTTTAAATGCTAGTATTACTCCTCAAAACATCTTGAAAAATCGGAAAGGGTTCAATCAACCACAACAACCAAGATTGATTAGTCAATCATTGTGAAATTTGGGTATGCTTCTATTTAAATTTATGTCTTAAACTTAATCCTGATTGCTTGCATGTTTAAACTGATTAGACCAAGTAGCATAATTTATTTTATATTATATATTATTATATTATTACCCACATATTATAAATTATTTTTCGAAAAATCACAAAAATATTTTATTTTTCACAAATTCCAGCATTTTATTTTTTTTATTTCGGTGAGCCAACATATTATTTTATAAAATGGAAGACGGATCATCGAGGTGTTTCGGAAAGTAGTTATCTTAATCGACAAATTCATCGAACTTACACTTAAAATTTTCGTTACCTCACTCGGTTCATACGCTAAAACTAATTCAAGAAGTTGTACACTCTTTTCATAACCGTCCCTTCACACACTTTATATAACCCACTCCTAACGTCACATCAATCATTCACCATAATTACCAAAGTACAACTTCTCCTTATCATTTCAAAAACCGTCAACCCCCTTTCTTCTTCAAATCCCTAACCTTCCTCAAATCAACTCATCATCACCATGAAAACTCCCAAGACTTCATCTACCAAGAACACCAAAGAAAAGACACCCAAATTCATACAACCGGAACCTCTACAAGTCATTCACCCTACATTCGACAACCCACAATCATCAACTCCCTCATCACAACCCAAATCATCCTCAAAACCCATGCATGTTGGCACAAAAAGGGCTTTTTCCACCAAAGGAAGCTCATCTTGAAAACCGGCTAAAAAGGCCAAGGTCGTGGATCCTGATTGTGCAGAGGAGGTTGCCAAAGAGATGTCTGTAGGATTTGGTTTGGACAAGTATTGGTATGATTCTACTCCCTTTCCTCAATTACACGCTATTTTGAGTAATCAAGGGTGGGAGGAATTAATGAGTAATTTTTCTTGTAATCCTATTTATCCACATCTCATGAGAGAGTTCATCCAAAATTTCACAATCGACAATGGGGTTTGTTCTAGCGTCATTAAAGATATTAAAATTGAATTTAATAGTTTAATGTTGGGGGAATGGTTCGAAGTTCCAGTGGTAGGGTTTGACACTTATTACGTTGGGTCAAAAATTGTTTTTTCGGGTATCACTGAAAAGACCGTTTTAAAATTTCTTGGTCAAGAAAACAAAAGGAGGTTTAGTCACATGTCTCTGTCTCCACTACACAAGCTTCTTTACAACATTGCCCGTAGGTTTATTTTACCCCGCAACTCTAAGCGGAGTGAAGTAAATTTACGAGATGCAACTTTGATCTATTGCATGGCTAATCACATTAAAATTAATTTTCCTTCATTAATGGTATCACATTTGTCTGAGTGAATTGAGAAAGGACTTATGGTTGGATATGGTGGCTTATTGACGTGTATTTTTAAGAAGTTTGGAGTCCCAATGGATGGGCTAGAATTTCCCATGAGCGCTAACAATAAGATAAGTGAGAGGTGCCTTACCAATTTGCACCTCCAGTTGAATGAAAAGGGGATTCTAGAGAATGCCATTGAGGAGATTGATGTAAGTTCTGATGAAGAAGTGGAGGAGAAAGTAGAAAAAGTAGAGGAGGAGGAAGTAAAGGAAGAAGAAAAAGAAGATCAGGAGGATGTTCCCACTGCCACTACTGAGGCAGAAACTGATAGGGAACAGGAGGATGCTGTGAGTGAGGGGGAACAGGTTGAGGGAGAGGGAGAAAAGGAACAGGAAGAAGATGAGGACCTTCATGTGCCTCTAAAGAATATCAAGAAACCTTCTGTGCTCACACCACGAAAGAGCAAGAGGTTAGCTTCCAAAAGTTTCTCGAGCCAACATGATGACATTACTTCTCCAACCCCACCATCACCAAAACCAGACTCACCCACACCAGTTGACATTCCATCATCACCACCATCACCACCATCACCAATTCCCACTTCACCTACACCTACTGGTTTTGATAGGGATGACTCACCTTTTCCTCCAACTCCAATTGATCTTATCCTTGGCAAATTTGATTCCTTGCAGTCTCAACTCATTGCGTTTCAGAGTGAAGTTCGTGCCTCTCTATCTACTATTGCTGAGCAACTCACCGACATGGAAACACGTCTTGGTGCGAAGCTTGACACAGTGGAGGTGCAAACAGAATTTGTTGATGAGGAGCCTGCTGCCTGATCCTCCTGCTTCTGTTTTCATTTAAAAATTTAATGTTTGGTTAGCCCATTTTCTATGTAATTTCTTAAACAATATTTTCTTTTGCTTTTTATGTACCAGCTGGGGTACAAACAATTTATGTTTCGGTTATGCTACTAACTAACCCACAACTTTTTAATCGTTATATCATCATTATTTTCTATACCCATGGTCTATGATGTTTGAATGTGTGCTTTCTTGGTTCATGTTTGGCATTTATTTTCTTAGTTTGCTGCTTACTATCTTAATTTGTCTAATGCTTGCCTTAGAGCTGTGGATTGATTCACACCCCTACTTTTTGATTGATGCCAAAAGGGGGAAGAGTAGCAAACAAACTTAAATGAATGCTTGTGAATACTTATGTTTTTGCTTATAATCTTAATAATTGATTCTTTGTCTTGAGTTCTAAGTTCTAAACTGATTATTGATTCTCTGTTTTGATCTAATAACTAAAACCTACGACTTATTAACTTTAGGTTATTTTAGTTTGTTCTATATACTTAAGGGGGAAGAGTAGCAATTTGTTGCCTTACTGTTTTGATATTCTTACACTTCATATGAAATGAATTACTTGTCTTATGAAATGATAATCATGAGAGTACATATGGATAATTGGATTAATTGTTGTTTGATACGACTTGTTGAATGTCACTTTGTTTATCCTTGATTCTCAAAACTCATGATATTTTGAATTACTTAGATTGTTGTGTTTCTTATTTTATGTTTTTATGTTTCTTAGTTAATTTTCTTAATTTATTAGTTATATTTATTTTTATGTTTTGTCTTGTCTTAAATTTAAAAAAACTTAAGTCATGTTTAACCACATGATTTTCGACAAAAAGGTTTTTAAAATTTATTTATTAGAGTAATTTGATTACATGAGAGTTTAGTAAATTACTTTTAACGATTTAATTTACTAGATTTAGTTGAATGTGTGTTAATCTCAAGCATGTTCATTATATTTGTTTTACTCTATTTTATTAAGTTTGTTTATAAAGTTTGTCATCATCAAAAAGGGGAAATTTGTTGGCCCATTTAGTTTTGATGATAACATAAACTTTATTAAACAAACATATTATGTCTTTGAGATTGTTTTGATAGGTCAAATATCCGATCGTTATAAGGGTCGTTGATGGACCATTAAGCGTTGAAAAGGGACTACTTATTAACTGTTCCAAGATCAAGTCAGAGTTCGAAGATTGGTCATTCGGAGACAGTGCAGTGTTCCCAAAATCAGCGGTCAGAGGAGCAGTCAACAAAAATAATTAAGGAAATAATTTTTTATTTTTATTTTTGTTTTTTAGTTTTGTTGTACGGATGAATTAGTCTAGGATGCACAAGGAAATTAATTAAGAAATTAATTTAACTAACTCCTAAAAAGTCTCCTTAAAATTAGGATCTTAAAATAAGTTTTCTTAAATTGTCTTAGCTATTTTTAGCTAAAACACAAGAAAACTCTACCAAGCTTTCCTACCACTCTCACGCGTAAACTAGCCCTCAACTCCCACTATCTTTGATCATGGGATTATGGGTAGTTTAGATCTAAAAATCTATATAAATGATTTTTCTAACAACCGGCACATTTGGTGATCATTTGAGAGAGATTTATTTTTCCGAAAATATTGTGCCCAAAAATATTTCGTGAGGTTTACAAAATAAAGAGAGGAAATCTTGATTGATTTTAATTGCTAATCAATTTCAAGATTTAATCCTTGTGCTATTCTTGATTTGATTCATCCATTTTAGATAAATCTTGTAAAGGGTTTATTTGAGAGTTTTTGTTATTTAGACTTGAGTAAGTCTAAAGGGTAGAGAGAAGAGAAACGGTAAGAGGTTACCGTGAGTAGAGAAACGGTAAGAAGTTACCGTGAGTAGAAGAGAAACGGTAAGGAGTTACCGAGAGAAGAAAAAGAGTAGAGATGATAAGTTATTTTATGTAATAGAGGAGTGATTTACATAAAATAATAGAGAAGAGAAATCCCTAGTGGGTCGTGGTTCTTTTTCCCACCTTAAATCTTGGTGTTCCTTTTTATAGTTTTCTTTATATTGTTTTGAGTATTTTTGTTATTCATAATTCCGCAAGAAAAAGGGCTAAAAATACTCAAAAGGCGAAAGTAACAATTCACTCCCCCCTCTTGTTACAGTTCATTGTCTCTAAGTATTTCTACAACCTTGCATCATAATTTGACCATTTTCCCAAACCAGCTCAACACAATCAGAATTTGGTCTGCAACAAATACCCCCCATAAATCACAAAAATTAGTATAGAAACAAAAAGCAAAGGAAGAAGATGATGATGGAGTTAAAGCAAAGGAAGAAGATGATAATGGAGTTAAAGGTTTTGAAAGAGATGAAAAGCAAAGAAAGAAGATGATGGAGAATTAAACAAGGGCAATATGGTAATTTCATCCTTTAGCGGCCATTCGAACGTTTTTTAGCCCAAATAGTTACGGAAGTTAGTTTCCCTTAACTTGGTGCTTACCATATAGAAACGAAATCAAGATTAGTTATTATTACAGGCGTTTTTTCTTAACCTGGTGCTTACCATGTAGAATTTCCCTAAAATAAATTATCAAAAACAACAAAGGATTTATTTTCATGTGTACTTTTAAAGAAAAATAATAATCATACATGTACAATTTCAAAAAAAAAAAAAATACAATGTCAAAAACATTAGTTTAGTGTACCTTTCCACGAAGCCGAGTTTTTTTTTTTTTTTTTTTTTTTTTTTTTTTTTTTTTTGGCGTTCGTTCACAACTAAATACTACGAAATGTGTTTGAATTTTTTTGCGTTTGCGATAGTTTATGCGACTAACAACTAATTTTGAAAATTCAACAGTGCATTTTTTTTCCCGCTAAGGTTTTCTGCGACAAACTAGGCGACAATACTGGTTTAGGCAACAAAACAGGCGACAAAAGCCTTTTGTCGCCAGCTAGGGACAAGGATTTTTGTGGTCTGTTTTGTCGCCTAACTTCTCCGTTCAGAATTTTGGTTTGTCGCCAAATGTGTTTGTTTTTGTAGTAAGGGGCCGGGATAATAAGGTTTGTCCGCTATCTTTATACCCAATCCCTAACTAAATTTGTGCGGGATATTAGATTGATTACTATGACTATGATTATATTTCCAACTGAAAGATAATTTTTTTTTTCAAGCAAATACTATATATTTTAAATGTATTTTTAACAAAATAAAATTGTCTTAGAACTACTTTTATGATTTAAGAAAAGGAAATTGTTTATAAAAAAAAGATTTAAGTATTTCTTAAACCGTTGTTATTTCAAACACATCACTGTACTAGTCAAGATATAACAACTTAACATTACCCCGACCCTATCCCTCCTAATTAATTTGATTTTGATTCGATTTCCGATTCATTTCTCATCCCAAAAGCACCTAGAGCTTTTTGGAATGTCCATAGTTTATAGTTTTTTTATTTTTTATTATATATATATATATATTAGAGTATATAACATATCCTGGGGCCTCAACCATCAGCTTAAGCTTTTGGTTGAAATGGTTCCTTGACATGGTATTAGAGCCAGGGTGACAAGAGGTCACAGGTTCGAATCTCAACCACCCCTCATTTGAAGTGGAATATTTAACGCCATGTATGAGGAGGGCATGTGCTGCATCCACACTTCTAGCCCAAGGGGCTCTCGTGTGAGGGTGCGTGTTAGAGTATACTCCCTCTGTTCCAGTTTACTTGTCCCATTTCCTTTTTTTGGCAATTCCTCTTTACTTGTCTCATTTCCTTTTTTGGCTATCCCTTTTTTACCTAAATACACTAACTTTTCCAATTCCCAATACTCCACTACTACCTTTACAATTAATTTAATCAATTAAAATACCCAACTATCATCTTTTCTAATGGACCCCTACTACTACCTTAAAATTCGTGTTTGGTCAAATGGGACTAGTAAACTGGAACGGAGGGAGTATAATATATCCTGGGGCCTCAACCATTAGCTTAAGCTTTTGGTTGAGATGGTTCCTTGATATATATATATATATATATATATGTATATATATATATGTATATATATATATGTATATATATATATATATATATATATATATATATATATATATATATATATATATATATATATATATATATATATATATATATATATATATATATATATATATATATATATATATATATATGATGATAAATTAGTAAAAGATTTTGTTGGTTGGGAAAAGTAACACGTCTGCTAGAAAAATAGACGACTCTGACATGCATCAACCGTTTATACCTTTTGTACATCCTCCAAATTAGTTCTGATTACATGCATTATCTGCCTTTGTTTTGACATACAATTGGCCATAACAATTAATTGATATCAAGCATAGATAAATAACAACTGATAATAGCTCAAAAAAGGAAGTAGTTCATGCATTATCTTGAATTGTAACCAGCTGATACAACTTACAGTACTCATCACACCTTCACACTAAAACAAGATGGTGGTAATATGGGAGCTAATAGCAAGATTAAGAAAATCATTTCATCAATACTATTAGCAAGATTACTTCAAAATTATTGACTAATTATAGGATTATGAAGATCATTAACTGATGCTAATCAAAGACCTTGATGAGCATCATCAATCTCAGGCATTGATTCCATCGGAGCTGCAGAATTTTGACGCACAATATTAACACCTGACTCTCTCGGTTCTGAACCAAACTCACCAGTTGTAATTGGATAGAAGCCTGACTTCTTTTCTGTGATTGGAATTGACTGACGAAGATGAGGAAACGGAAAAGGAACTCCATGAATGATCACCTTAGAGTTATGAAGAATATTCGGATAGTTGATTTTGACGTAATTAATCCTCATCGGAGACAAAGCATTACGTCCTGGTGTTGTAATTGTGAGAGTTTCGCCAGATTCAAGCGTGGGAAATACAGTTGAGGACGGAAATGCTTCCAGGTCAGAAAAATTGATGAGTTTGTTCGGTATAATGTGATACCTCACACTGTGAATATAGGCTTGTCCACCATGGAAGATAGCAGAGTCATCTACGGCGAATATCGTCATATTATGAAGATTGACGAGTTCGTGAAACTTAACTTTGATCGCAAGGGAGAGAATACTGTATCCACTCATTCTGAGTCGAATCATCGCGTCAATGAGCATAATGCGAGTCATCGCGGCAGAAGGAGAAGGATGAGGAAGATTGAGCGACGTCATCTTTTCAATAGAGCACGAAAACGGCGAGAGATGAGAAAGAAAACCTTGAACGCCATGAATAATAATGCGCTCACCGACGTACATATCTGGATGAGTGATTTCGGCGCCATTGACGAAGATTTTGGTTCCATTAAAAGTAGAAGTGACAACTAAGCAACGACCGGGGAAAATCGTCTCAATTTTCGAGCCAAAAATGAGTTTGGTGAGATAATCGAAATGATACAGACCTGGAACAGAGTGTTCTTGCAAAAGAACTAGCGGCGAACACGAAGAACAAGTTCGCAGCGAAGAGTCTGAAGGTGCGAAGACGGTGATCGGACGATCAAGCCATGGAAGGTGAGACTCCGAGGAGAGAGAAAGTGCGCGAGCAGCCATTGAAAGGTCTCTGAATCCAAGTTCGGTAAGGATTTGAGAAATAGAGGAGAGAGGAGTGGTAAAGTGAGGAGAAAATACAGTCTCCGAAGCGGAGAAAGGAAATGGTGGAGGAGAATTTGGTGAAGGTGAAGATGAGCTTAAAGATTCATCCATGGCGGCAATTAAGCAGAAAGAGAGGGATATTGATGTGAAAAAGATGATAAGAAATTTCGCCATTGTTGCGTGCTTCGAGGAGAGAGAAAATGAAGTAAGCTTAGAGAGATGAAATGAGAAAAACGGTTATTCTGAAGATATTTATAGAAGATAGTACGTAGCCAATGAAGCTGTTTCAAATTACCAGCGTGACAGAGTCATGCATTTTTTTTTAATCAATGGATGAAAATGAGGGGATATTGATTTGTTTATTGGTAGAAGATCTTCAAGTTATAAGTCGTTCAAGAAAATAAATGTTCTGTCTGTTTTTTTATTCTTTCCATTTATTTTTTTTCACAATTTTAAATACAAATTTTAAACTTATATATATATATATATATATATAGATATATATATATATATATATATATATATATATATATATATATATATATACATATATATATATATACATATATATATATATATATATATATATATATATATATATATATATATATATATATATATATATATATATTTATATATATAAACATAATAAAAAAATTATAAAAATTATATAATAAAAAAATATATATTGAGACAAATCGAATAAAATTCCACATGAATATATTTTATGTTCTAATTATGTGTCAAAAACATTAATTAAATTTATTTCTCTTTAAGGTGGAATATATTCCAAATGGAAAGAACATTGATTAGAGATAAGAGAACAGAAGAAGTATTTTCTAAAATAGTTACTACTTATCTTTCAAACTTATTTTATATATTGCGTCTAATGTGTTAGAAAAAATATAGTAGTGAGTTCTTGTTTGAATACTTTTATAATATCATATTTTTATAATTATTAGTTGAGCATAGTTTAAGATCAGATAACAATGATCAAATTAAAGTTACTATTTGATTGCGTAAAAAGTGAAATGTAATCAGTATAATGAAAGGGGGAATAATATTTAGTTAAGTATAATTTAAGATATAAATGATCAAAGTTACTAACTGGATTGCATAAAAAGTGAAAGTTAGCAAGTATAATGGAATCGAGAAAGTACTCCTTTAAATAAGTTGTCTTTTGTCATTTTTTTTATTCCATTTGTTCAATAATAAAGAATCTTTTTTATTTATATTACAAATTTTGCAAAGAAATAACCTTATTTATTCTTTCAGTATTTTAATACTAGCTCCCTTCAATTCAGACTTAACGTCCCATTTGACTCTTGAATACTATTCACATACACTACTAATTTATATATAATTAGTAATCTATACGTTTAAATATAGTCAAGTGATATCTTGTTTGACTAGTCGAATGTGAATTTTATTAATATCAACTTTTTACAATTGTTTAATAATCCCCAATCATACATCATACATAGTAAAAAAATATTGAAAAATGACAAATGTCATAATTAGGAAGTCTTGACAAAATGAATTATTATAGTGGGTGATAGTTGATTATATAACGATATTTAACTAACTTTGAATGTGATTTTGTTAAAAAAAATTAGAGTTGTATTAGGTAAAGTATACATATACTTTATTATAGGAATTCTGTATATCTAGCCTGGAATTTGATATTTTTAGTTTAAATGATAAAGAATCGAATTTGATAAACAATTTAAAAAACTAAAAATTATATTTGTATTATTCTTTGAAATTATATTTTTATATACTACACATTAATTAATTTGTGCATTGCACGAATTTCTATACCAATTTGAAAAATTATGAATTGAATTAATGCTCTGGCAAACGTGCAAAAAACAAATGGTCATTAACTATGAATTTGAGGGAGTAATGCTTATGGTTCACACATATCTTCCACTACCTTTATTTTAACACTTTTTATATCTTAATTATGGTCCTCAAATGTCTCCATATAACTTTATAAAAACATTTTTTAATTGGTTGTAGTCCCTATAGTTTTTCCACTTTCTTTTAATACTTCCTTTGTTTCTTTTCAAATGTCTAATTTGCTTTTGGGTTACTATTTAGCCACGCACTATAACATATTCAAATGAGATATTGTGTTGTATAGCTGCATATGGTCTGGTTTGGTTTGGTCTAGTCTGGTATGACAAAAAACTCAAACCAGTTAACCAGACTAAATTAATTCTTAATCCAAGCATTATAATAATTATTTGTATCGTTTGTTTGGAACGAAAGATACAAATAGTATTTTTTTAATATACAAATTAATAACATATATGTTATTATTTTTAAAGATATAAATTTAATAAAAATAATAAATGAAACAACTAATTAGAATTAACAAAGATTTATATTCTTATGAAATTTAAAAGATTAACATAAGGTTAACTCTTATAAAGCTATATAATTCTTGGGCTCTTGGCAATCACTGTTTACATAGTAGATTAACAAAACTCATTAGAAATTGCAATATAAATATATAATACATCTAAGGCCTTGCCTGGATTCCAATTTATCATTAATTTCAAGTGTAAACAAAACAGGGGTAGCTAATAGAGAAGAATATTCAAAAGAAAAAAACCATTCAAGGAGTATTAAATCTATTGGTTTGGTAAATTTCTTGTCTCTCCTTCATCCCCAAGATCTAACCATACACTTAGAGCAATAGAGTGAGAATACGTGAGACAGCCCTTATTTTAGCGGCTTAATTAATTAAGTTAACTTGGGTATTAAATGTTAAGTATGTTATTTTATTGGGACTCAAGATAATATTTTATTATTTAAGGATATTAGTCGTACTAAATTAGGGATTAAAATAAGTTATACGATAAAAATTGGGTATAATATAAATTGATGTATAATGTTATGTGACACATAACCCATATATGTGTCATTACTAAGAGAAATAGGAGGTACTACTCTCCCTTTTCATGATGCATATCAGGAAGATGAATTTCTTCCTCATTAACTCATCCTGCTTCATTTACTTAAAAAGAAATTAGAAACAAAAACCAGACAAAATATAACAGGAGCTCTCCTCCTCCCTCAAAACTTCGACATCATTATAATGATCATTACCACCCCAGCTAGCTTGCTGCTGCACCACCGTTGCCACCACTCAAGCCACCACCTCCTCACCTCTTTATTTTTGGTAAAGTTTCATGTCTTGTTATTGCTATAAAAGTTAAGGTTTTATCAATTTGGGGGTTTTAAGTTGAATTTCAATTGGGTTGATTGAGGAATCAAGTTAGATTTGGGGAAAATTTAGTGAATTGAAGTTCATTGGTAGATAATGAATTGACGATTGAATAGGTGACTCATCCATGGTTTCCAAAAAGCTTGCATAACAAGTTTTAATGGAGATTTGCTCAAAGGGAATCCACAAGCTATTTATTTAAGTATAAATTGAATGATTTAAAGTAGCTTTATGTTCTTATGTATAAACAATGATTGTTGAATTTTGGTAGTAGTTTAGTGTTTATGGTTTAATTTAGGGTTTTGATTCAAATTTAAGAATCAACTTGAATTAAGATGCGTATATGGATTCAATTAGTAATTGGGTTGTTTTTAGTGTTGATTAGTATTGTTTACTTGGGTCATTTGGTTTCCAGTAAAAAAATTTAGTATTTTGGATATTGAAACTTCAGTCCATGATCTGTACGTTCTGTTTTGGTTATTTTAGTGGCAGTTCTGATCGTTTCTAGGTTCTCGTTTCTTCATAAGAATTGTAGAGCTTCGAGTCGCGGTCACGTGGGCACTTGAATCGCACCAAAATGAGTTCGTATGAGGGAGTTATGTCCAAAATACTAGTAGACTGTCATGAAAATCGACAATGAGGTTTCTGTTTTGTTCTGTCTGAACCTGTGCTGCTGTTTTTGAGATAGTTAGAGTCATTTTGGGGTCCTGGTGTCTGCATGAGAATTGTAGAGCTCTGAGTTGCGATCGCGTAGACACTTGAATCGCCTCTATACTAGTTCGTATGAGGAAGTTATGACCAAAATACTACCAGGTGTCCTGATATGGTACTAATACGAGATTTTTAATGTGGAATTAGATGCTATGTAACAAATTGGGTATTTGAGAACAATTTATGGTTATTATTCTTTCTTTATTGATAGATATTGTTGAGTTATACTTCTTATTTGATTAATAAGAGTGTTTGGTTCAAGTATAGATTTGAGAACATAAATATCAATTGGGTATTGATTAGTTGATGTTAATTGGATATAATCTAAGTTGGATTTTGGGATTTAACATTTGTGTAAAATTGGTTAAACTCCATTGATAGTAACTCAACCTTTTACATGTTGAAGGTTGATGATGAATTGATTGGTATTTTAATTATTGAATGCTATTCTTAGCGTGGAAAGGTAATCCTACAAACACTATTATCTTTTAAAGTTAATTTAAGTATTTCAAAGTTCAAGTTATGTTTTATAAGGTGTGATATTACTGCTATTTATATTTGAGCAAAATCGTATACTTTTGGTGTTCGAAACTTTGGAATTTGACTTTGTTTGACCTATCTTTTAATCCTTGATCAAAATTATGTTTTGTGTGTTCATAGCTTGATAAATAAGAGTTTTTTAATATTTTACTATGAAAATTGAGTTATGATTATTGATTTTAACGAAAATCAAGTGATTTATTGACTCGTTTTATATGGAAATATTCGACATTGAATACATGTCTGTTTTTGGGAATCGGCAACGGATATTCATATCCGGATTATTATGAAATCCTATAGCTTGATAATAGGTAATGGTTATTCGGATCGGTCTCGAGCCCCCGATCCCGTTTCGTTCTTGCAAGAACCGTATTTCGATGATGACGATCACCCGTATTCTCAAGATTTAGATCAAGCCTACTTCCTGACGGTCCATATATTCCCACGTTTTAAAGTGCTTTTATATTATTGTTTTTATATGAGTTTTGAATAAATACGTTTGGTATATAAAGTTTTGTTTGTTTCGCAAATGAATTCATATGTTTCATATGTCGTATTTTGAGCTCGCTATTTACTTGTAAAGTAATAGCCGTATTTTGACTTTCACTATTAACTTGTAAAGTTATAGCCGTGTTTTGATTCGCTATGAACTAAAGGTTCTTAGCCGTATTTATGTCGATACCAAACGGTCTTTTAAAAGAGTTTGGATTTTGATAAATTAATATTTCATAAGGAGATACAAAATGCGCAAAAGATTGAATCGGAAATGTTTGTATATGACTTGTATATAAATATAATAGTTTGTTGGATTACTCAACAATTCAATTGTTGACAGTCTTTGATGGGGCCTATCCCTTACGGGGATAGATCCATTTTCAGGTTAGCTCTGCTGTGGACATGGTGTATGCTTGTGTTATGTGTTAAGTGCGAGGCGAGGACTTCTTTTTGAAAAATCATAATGTAAATTAGATATTTGTAAATTAAATTGTAATTATTTTATAATGTTTTGAAGATAGTATTCACTTATTTGATGTAAAAAGTTTTAAATATTCTGATATTAGTTTGCTGTGGCTATCGAGCTACAGGTCGGATTCAGCCCAGACTTTTATAAGTCTTCCGCTGTGCTTTGTAGATAGTATTATATTACTGTTTACGCCAGTTTGTGCTGTTTCAATTGGTATCAGAGCAAGGTTGTTTCTGAAATACTCGAATCCTCATATTCGAGTACAAAAGTTTTGAAAAATGAATTTTGAAAAACCGAGAGAGGTCGGTAGTCGAGTTTCAGGGTGTATCCTCCAAGAATCAGATGATATTATTGTGACTATGTGTGTGATGTGTATCATGCTTATGTGAAGTTTCCTTACATTTTCTTATTTCCTATTTTAGCAAGAGTCATGCCAAAGGCCAAGAGTTAAGTCTGGATTATAAATTTGGGACTTCGAGGTTTTGTAAAAAGAGTTTTAAAGGATATTAATGTTAAGTTGCGGATTTTTCGTTTGAATCTTGATTGGTGGATCTAATTGATTATATATATATATATATATATATATATATATATATATATATATATATATATATATATATATATATATATATATATATATATATATATATTTGCCAATTGATTTGTTTTATATACTAAAAAGAATAGATACAAGGGAGATGCTTAGCCCAGAATTAACTCCGGACTGAGCCACCAAAAGCGCTACTGCTCACGACAAAAAGAGGAGCAACAGCCCAAAAACACTACAAGAACTACAAAGAGACACTGACTAGACAATAAGCATGTCTCTCATCCTACTGTTAACTCTCCCTGCCATGGTTATCAGAATCTCGATCCTAATCAACGATTCTACGATCCTACGATCCGAAATTAGGCGAACGATCCGGATCGTAGGTAGGATCTTAATGTTGGTAGAATCGTACGATCCTACATAGCTCTTGGATCTAAGTGGTAGGATCATAACACGATTCTACGATCCTACGATCTTACGATCCGATCCTACAAGGGTAATGTCAATCGTACAAAAATTTCATATAATCTAGATTTTACTTATGTATATATATGTATATATCTAGAAAATTATATCAATAAGACTAAAATTCAAATTTTTCTTGATTCGCATTTTATAAATGAGTATTAAAGGTATTCTTTTACAAAACTTAATAGTTGAAGTCAAATAAGTGTTAATTTAAACCTTAAAACTTAAAAAAAGAACAAATACAATGAAAAATTAGTTATTTAAAGCATATTAATGCATATTTGTAGGATCACACGATCCTACGATCCGATTCTACCACTTTCGATCCTACCCCTCAACGATCCTACGTAGAATCCCGATCCTAACAACCTTGCTCCCTGCTACTCTAAAGACTATACAGTCTATAACCTCCTTCAGACTAAAGGTGTGGTTATCAAAAATTTTCTTGTTGCGTTGCATCCATATCCCCACAATAAGCTTGGCTCGGTCAGTTTTCTTCTTGTTAATCTGGCTCATCTTGGCAATTTCATCTTGGAAATTTACAGAATCTAGCTCGTATGTGAGGAAATTGAAGGCTCTGGCCTTTACGTCTCTGGCATTCGGACAGTCGAACAGGAGGTGTTGAATCGATTCGCTAACTCCAGAACATAACACACAGCTGTCATCAGTGATATCTGTCCATTTACTAAGTCTATCTTTGGTTGCTAGCCTGTTTTGGATTGCTAGCCATGTGATGAATTTTGCACTTGGGCTGGCAATGTTTCTGATCATTATGTTCCCCCATGGGACCCTGGGATTATCTGCTATAAGGCGGTTGTAGACCTCCCCAATGACAAGCCTATTGCCCTTAGTGATGTTTTCCCACCCTCCAAGGCTCTCCACTAGATCTCTTTGTTTGATGATCTTCTTGAAACTCCAGGATGCATGTATTGAGACCTGCACATTCTGTATCTCGTGGTTTTTCATATAGTAACTATGGACCCATTTCACCCATAAGTTATCTTTTTTGCGAGCTATATTCCACAAGTGCTTTAAGAGAGCTACTTTGTTCCACTTGTACATGTCTCTTATGTTCATCCCTCCTTTTGCAAAAGGTAGAACCATTTGATGCCAAGCTACAACCGCCTTTTTTGAAAGCTCTTCATTGCCGGTCTAAATGAACGAACGACACATATTTTCAACCATCTTGATAAGCTTCTTTGGGAGGCAGAAGATTTGAGCCCAAAAATTTTGCATACCCCCTATGATACTCCTCACAAGCTGCACTCTACCCGCATACGAAAGGAGCCTTGAAGACCAGTGCCCGATTCTACCCATGATTTTATCTACCAAAGGATGACAATCTCTGGAGTTGAGCTTCTTCGAGTGAAGGGGAATACCCAGGTAGCGGAAGGGGAAGGATCCCTCCTTCATTTGGAGGAAGTGGAGAAGCTGCTCTTTCGTTTGGTTGTCAATCCCGGAGAAGTAAGCATCACTCTTACTAGTATTAGCCTCAAGCCTAGAGGCCTTCGAGAACTTGCTAAAAATACTCATCAAACTCTGGACAGACTGGATATCCGCACGGCAGAACATGAGGAGGTCATCTGCAAAAAGGAGGTGAGTAATGTTCTCTTTCCTGCATCTAGGGTGGAACTTGAAACTGGTGGAATCTTTCTGGTGTTGCAAAAGTCTCGAGAGGTACTCCATTGCAATAGCAAACAAATAGGGGGAGATATGATCACCTTGGCGAACCCCCTTTTTAGCTGCAAACGGCTTGAGCGGCGAACCATTAACCAAAACCGAGAACGAAACCGTCGTGACACAAGCCCTAATCCAACCAACAAATCTAGCAGGAAACCCAATTTCATCCATGACAGAGAAGAGGAACTCCCAGCTTATAGAATCGTAAGCTTTCCTAAGATCCATCTTGATCATGCATCTTGGACTATTGTTTTTCCGAGTGTAACCCTTGACCAGCTCTGCAGCTAGCATTATATTGTCCGCCATCTGTCTACCTGGAATGAACCTTGACTGAGCCTGATCTATAATCCCTCCCATGACCTTCTGAAGTCTCGCTGCCAGAATTCTGGAGATGATTTTGTATATGACAGTGCAACAGGCGATTGGCCTAAAGTCTCCCACAGCCACTCTACTAGCATTTGTTACCTTTGGAATAAGGGTAACAGTTGTGCAATTTATCGGGGGAAATAAGGTGCTGGAAGTGAAGAACTCTTTAATGCCACAGATGAGGTCATCTTTGATGATGTCCCACGTTTTCTTGAAAAAGCACGCATTGAACCCATCAATTCCAGGAGCTTTATTATCGTTCATACCAAACAGAGCCTCCTTAATTTCCTCCTCGTTCACATCTTGCATCAGCATCTGACTATTGGCATTGTCGATCTGGGGACCTTTTCTCATAGTGTCTCTTTGAATAACCTCCAACCCTTTGGTTTCTGTGCCTTGAAGGTTTTGGTAGAACTGGATGATTTCCTCATGAATCTCATGTGTAGTTCTCAGCCACTTCCCCTCTTTGTCCTGAAGCTCAAGGATGCTATTGGTTGCCTTACGCTCTTTGATTGAGGCGTGGAAGAAGGTTGAGCTTTCATCGCCATGTTTCAGCCAATTGATTCTAGACTTCTGAAGAAGGGCTTTCTCTTCAATTTTCCTCCATTTTCGAACCTGATTGATCGCCTCTTTCTCCTGTTGATGAAGAAGACTACTAGTGGGAGACGTTTGGAGATCAGTTTGGATGTTGCTCAGAGACTCTTCCCATTTTTTTATTCTTTCATCAATCCCAGCAAATATGTAGCTGTTTAAGAGCCTTTTTCACATTATTTAGATGGTGCCAAAGTTTCTGAAGGCCAGACCCTTTGACTTTGATGTTCCACGCATCCTTCACAATTCTACGAAAGTCAATGTGATCACATAAATAGTTAAAAAATCTAAAAGGCTTGCTCTGGTTATGGGATGGCCTTGAAAGATTCAGGATAAGGGGCGTGTGATCTGAGGTTTGAGGGTTGGCATATTGGACACTTGCTTTGCTGAAGGTATCTAACCATTGAAGGTTCCCAATTGCATGATCAATCTTAGTAAGCGTGCGATTGTTCCCCTCTTCTCTATTAGTCCAAGAGAACTTATGCCCAAATTCCCCGATGGGGTGAAGCTTATTGTTATCCATCCATTGCTTCATGTCGTTCATTTCATAGGTAGTCACCAAGGAACCATTCATTCTGTGCTCTTCCTTAAAAATGGCATTGTAATCACCAATGAACAAGGTAGGAGAGTTGAAATCCATTTTGTCGAAATCTTGCCACATCTCTCTTCGATCTCTAACATTATGAAGGCCATAAACAAACACTATGTGAAACCCGTGGCTAGCATTAAGGGGGGTGATCCTTGTAGCTATGAATTGCGTGTGAGAGTCACAAAGCTCAACTTTGCATCTATCTTGCCTCCAACCAACCCATAATCTTCCATTGTCATGATGATTATAATTCATAACCCAACTCCATTTATTGCCCAACTTTTTTTGGATTTTTTTTGCATTTTGGTGTTTGACCTTAGTTTCAATCAATCCCATAACACTAATGTCGTTATCGGCCAAGAAGTTTTTAACCTCCTTGGTTTTTTCGGGCCTATTAAGACCCCTCACATTCCATGAAGCAATAATCATTGGTCCAAGGGAATTAAAGATGCTGTCAACATTAAAAAGATGATGCTGCTCCCTATTATTTTCAAGTAGCTGCTGGTCAGGAAGGTTTGCTGCGCCCAAAGTTGAGCTGCTGCCAGCAGCCTTCACTACTTGCTCACCCTCAATGCTACATAATTTAGTGCCTTCCTTTTCGTGCCCACTACAAATCAGCTTTGCTTTTAATTCATCCATTGAATTGATCCCTTGTACCAATTTTGCTATGCTAGAAGGAATCCATACCCTCTTCTCACCCCCTGCTTTGTCTCCTTCATTCCTTTTATGCTGTGATGGTAGCTCATCCCTAATATTTTCTTTGCACACATGCCCTAATTCATTGCATTTTAGACAATAAAACGGACGCCACTCAGGGATTGCTTTTTGTAAGAACTCTCGACCAGTTTTATCTCTCACCTTAATCTCTGTTATGAAGTCCTTCGTTATGTCAACCTCAACCAGAACTCGAGCATAAGATACTTTCGTTTGCTTAGCTGTGTATTCATCGGCAAGTATCGGGACCCCAATAGCACTAACTATTCTACTCAAGGTATCTTCTCCCCAACAGTGAAGTGGGAGGCTTGGTAATCTAACCTACACCGGTATGACCCTCAAAATTTCCTCATTAAAGTTAAACTTCACACTCCATTTTTTCACAATCATTGGGGCTCTATTTAGGAAGTAAGGACCACGTGTTAACACTTCAGTACATTCGCTCTTCGAGTTAAACTTGAGAATAAAATATCCCTCTTCATGAGCATGAATCCTAGGCATATTCACAGTCACCCAATGCTTACGGATAAACCCTTTCATGATATCTACGGTTATATTACCTCCTACAACATACACCACAACAGAGTTTTCCCAAGTAGTCATCATATCCTCAATATTCTCAATGTGCACAATTTGTTGGCCATTTTCAATCAAGGGTGGAATAAAGTTAAGGTTCATAACAGTTTTCGGGGTTGCAATCGATACCTTATCTCGCCATGGCGTGAGAAGCTGCTGTTGTTGGCCTCTGGTCCTGGTACTATTATGTTCACTGCCTGGCAGCACAGGGAAGTTCAATTCGAGCTTATTCTGTTCATTAGTCTCTGATTTAGCAAGAGAAGCTTCATGATTGGCCTGTTCCACTTGAACCGGACTCAATTTCTGGTTGTAGGCGACATTTAATTGCTCCAAATTCCCCAAATTTTGCATTTGAGTTTGGAGTTTGAGTAATTGGTCTTTAATGGCTTCCGATTCCGAATTGACTCGGTCTTCCTTCACCTCCTCACAGTTCATGTTGTTTGTGTTAACGGTATTCACCATTCCCAGCTGCTCTTCAGCTTCATCCTGTTTCGATTTCGTCAAGTTTCGAACCTGGGATTGAATTTGGGTTAAATGGGCTTGCTCCAATTTCGATTGGAAGAGATGACGCCTTTCTTCTTCTCCTGGGTTCTTTTTCTGTTCTTCAGTAGGCACCATCTCCTTCCCCAAATGCTCAATTTTTCCCGGTATCAGTACCGCCTGAATTTCAGTCGTCTCCTCCGTGAATAAGCCCTCTAAGTTGCTACGGGTAAGTCTAGATGAAGAGCTATGGTCCTCACCCCTATCCCTTCCTCCTCTCCCTCTACCTCCCCTACCACCTCTCATGGTCCCTTTGTTTTGCCGGTGCCGGAAAATTGAAAGAGCCGTTGAGAAACGGCTATGCGCCCATTTGTCGCTGGACTCTCTCCCTCTAACTTTTTATATGTATTTATTATTATTATTATTATTATTATTATTATTATTATTATTAGGAAAAATTACTCAGAATAAAACGACCTTTCACTGATTTCTCAAGAATAATACGAACTTTCAATTAACCACCAATAATACAAACTTTGACATGCATTTTCCGCTGGCATACATGACCTGTTTATAACCAGTAGTATAGTTTTTTTTTGACCGTTGCTCAGCAGGTTTCATCTCGTATTATTGGTGGTTAATTGAAAGTTCGTACCACCGGTTGAAACCTGCTGAGCAACGGTCAAAAAAAGACCTGTACTAGGTTATAAACAGGTCATGTATGCCAGCGGAAAATGCATGTCAAAGTTCGTATTATTGGTGGTTAATTGAAAGTTCGTAAATTCTTGGAAAACCAGTGAAATGTCGTATTATTGTGGGTAATTTTTCCTTATTATATATTAGAGGTGTTCAATCGGGTGATCGGGTCGGTTTCGGGCGGGTGTCATTCGGTTCGGTTGTATTTCGGATCGGTTATGTTTCGGCTGTTTGTTATGACGGGTCACACTCGGGTCGGGTCGGTTAGTCACGGTTCGGTTAAAGATCGGTTATTCGAGCAATCGGTTAAGCATCGGTTCGATGCCGGTTGAAGTTCGGGTCAAGTGTTAATCGGCGTCGGGTTGTCATCGGTTAATAATTGGTTCGGTTTTGTCGGGTACAGATCGGGTTCGGGTTTTTATAAAACAGAATTCGGCTACGTATTAATAATTACTATCGATCAAAAACAAAATAGTTAAAATGCAAATCAATTAGTGATCATTATTACTTTTTTACTTTTATATGTTTGACCGAAAATTAAAAATATAAAGTTCTATAAATTTTCCTCTAGTACGATTAAAAGTAGTTTAATAAACATTGACCATTGATTATTAGCTCTAAATATATGAAATCATGTATTTATTAGATTAACTAATAAAATGATTGAATATAAGCATATCATACTTCTATCTTAAAAATTGGTTCAGATTTAAAGCAATTCGATCTAAAATTCATTCGGGTTAAGTCGGTTTTAGCCGGATTGAGTTCGGTTTCGAGCATGATTCGGGTCGGATATGACTCGGGTCGGTCATTTTAGGTTCGGGTAATCTCGGTTAACGGTTATGTGTCGGTTACAAAACTCGGTTACAGTTCGAGTTCAGGTTTCCTATTTCCGGTTGTCAACCGGTTCGGGTACAACATCGGTTTAGATATTGTCGGTTCGATAAACCTGAAAACGAAAGATATTTTCGGGTCGATTTACTTTCGGTTTCGGTTCGGATTTTCGGGTCGGGTCACTTTTGAACAGCTCTATTATATATATATATATATATATATATATATATATATATATATATATATATATATATATATATATATATATATATATATATATATATATATATATATATATATATATATATATATATATATATATATATATATATATATATATATATATATATGGAAATTAGGAAGATATTATTAATGAAAAACCAAAACACTGATAATTGAGAGCCTACTAGCCGCCGGCATAAAAAACCCCGCGAGGGGAAAAAGCCATTGGCCACCAGGATCAAGAATCAGGCCATGCAGAACAAAGCATAGGGATGGACTATGCATGTACAAAACGTCAAAAGTATGTCTCCAGTCCAAAGCTACCTCCAGCATAGCCTAGTAGTTGCTATCAACCTACTAACTCCTTATGGCTCCCACATGCAACAAAAAAACCACCATACAAACACTCCACAATACAACAATATACACCACCATACAACAAGATACACCACCACAATGAATCAACACAAAGATAAAAACGATACAAAGGCTATGCAAAATCGCCCAAATACAAATACACAATCTTCAAATATACGATCCACTCCATGTGGTTGTGGGAGGTAACTCTTGGCCTAGCATTTCCTTTGCCCATACTCCAACACGAATCTTCAAAGTTTGTAGCATATGATCTACATTTGTTCTCCCTTGTTCAAACTTGATTTTGTTTCGTTCAAACCATATCGACCAAAGCACGCAACCAAGAATCAGCTTCCAAAGTTTGCCATGTCCTCTACGACCCGACATTTGTCTCCAAGCCATAACAAAATCAATACACTTGTTTTGTAGCGCTGCACAAGTACCCCACCAGTTCAAAACATGCATCCAAACATTCCATGAGAAATTACAAGTAAAGAAAATATGAAAGTTAGATTCCATTACCTCATTGCAAAAAGGACAAAGAGCAAGATTTGGATCAAGGCCGCCTTTCGCCACAAGAATGTCACCTGTTTTCAACCTTTCTAAGCAAGCCATCCATATTATAATATGTGCCCTCGGGGGAATTTTTAAACTCCAAATCAATCTAGACACCTTAGGTGGGAGGATAGGGTTATTAGTTTCATTTATTTTGCTCACAATCCTCATAATCGGGAATTTTTGACCCTCAATACCATGCCAGCTCACACCATCTTCTCTATCAATTTGTGGTCTAAAGTGGTCAATAATGCCATATAATCGGTTAAGCTCATAAATTTCCCACTCAAATAAGTTTCTTCTCCATGATAGATTCCATCTCCATGTTTCATTCTCCCATTCTCCCATATTGCCTATAAACTCTTCACTTTGCAAGGAAATAGAGAATAATCTAGGAAAGCTAATTTTAAGTGGACTAGAGGGGCACCAAGAATCATACCAGAATCTTATCGATTTGCCATCACCAACTTCAATCTTCATCCCATCTTCCACAATGTCTCTAATTCTCTTAGTGTTTTCATCGTTTTTCATCAAGTGAGCAAAGGTCCCCTGTGTGATATGGCTAAAGGATTGAGATGATGCCATCAACCCCTTTATATTATGGACCGAAATTAAAATGCGCTTCCACAAAGAGAGCTTACACCCAGAAAATCGCCACCACCACTTGAAGAGGAGTATTAGGTTTTTATGAAGAATATTACCAACACCAAGGCCTCCCATGTTCTTAGGAAGCTCGACATTAGACCACTTTACCGAAGGAGGCATCATAGCACCATTGGTCGAGGAACCCCAAAAAAGTTTTCTTTGCAATTTCACTATTTTTTGAGCAATTTCCTTGGGCATCTTGAACATACTCATGAAATAAATTGGTAGACTATTGAGCACACTCTTTATCAAAGTGAGTCTACCCGCCCTTGATAAAAGCTTTGCCTTCCATGAAGCTAATTTGCTTTCCATTTTTGAGATGATTGGTTTCCATGTTAAGGCTTTGTTTGTGTTTGCACCAAGAGGTAATCCAAGGTAAGTAACAGGGCATGTTTGACGAATACACCCAAGCTGACTAGCAATGTTTCTTGCCCAATCATGTTCAGTAGAACTCCAGGAGATGATGCTTGATTTGTTGTAGTTCAGTTTCAACCCCGACATAATTGCGAAAACATCAAGGATTCTAAAATAATTGGTGATCACTTCTTCATTTCTTGGCACGAAGATCAATGTGTCATCCGCAAACTGTAGATGCTTCAGGTTTACCTTATTTTTTCCAACTGATACTCCTTGAATCAACCCGAGACCCTCAGCTTTGTGAAGAAGGCTCACAAGAACCTCACTCACTAGGATGAACAGATATGGTGAGAGGGGATCACCTTGCCTTAATCCCTTCTGTTGGCCCATTTGAGTTTTGATGATGACTTAACAATTTATAAACAAACAAAGTATTTTAGAGATTATTTTGTAGGTAATATATCCGATTATTGTAATCGTCGATGATACCTAAGGACTGGTCAATGGCAATCGTACAAGTCAAAGTCAAAGTCAACAAAGTCAAAGTCAGTAGAGAAGGTCAATGAGGAAGTCAAGAGTAGAATCCAAGTCTACTGTTCCTGATATTGATAAACTGATATTGTTGCAGATAGAGACAGTACGCTGTTCCTCCAGAATCCGGTCAGAGGAGAAGTCAACAAAATTATTTAGAAAAAGTCTTAAGTTAATTTTTCTATATTTTAGTTTTGTTGTACGGTTAATAAACAAGGAAGCACAAGGAATTAATCTAAGAATTAAAATAACTAACTCATAAAAAGTCTCTTGAAAATGGCTATTTTTAGCTAGAGTCAAAGATTGACTTTGAATAACCACCAAGGTAGTTATTCACATTCTCACGGTCAATGCCCACTAATCCCTTGTCTTTAGATAATGGGTTTATGGCATAACTTGTTCTAAAATGATTATAAAAGCATTTTTCTAACCGGCATAAACATTTGGTGATCAACATTGAGAGAAAATTATTTTCGAAAATTTGTGCCCATTTTCGTGAGATTCAAGAATCAAGAAAAGTAAATTTTTGAGTGTTCTAAACCGAAAATTAATTCCTAAATTTTTCCTTGTGCTATCTTTGTTTGTTCATCCAATTTAGAGAATTTATCTTGTATGGGTTTTTGAGAGAATTTGTAATTAGACTTGGGTAAGTCTAAGGGGGAAGTGAGAAAGAGAATCGAGAAAGAGAAGAGAGAAAGAGAAGTAGAATCGAGAAAGGGAACAAGAAAGAAACCGAGAAGAGAAGGAGAAGGAGAAGGAGAAGGAGAATTATTTTGTGCAATAAAGAATTGAATTACATAAAATATTAGAGAAGAGAAATCCCTAGAGGGTCGTGGTTCTTATTCCCACGTTAAATTCTTTGTGTTTCTTTAAAGTTTTCTTTTAATTTGTGTTGAGTATTTTCTTTATTCAAATTCCGCAAGAAAAGGGCGAAAATACTCTAAAGAGAACAAGTAACAATTCACCCCCCCTCTTGTTACACTTCATTGTCTCTATACGTTTCTACAATTGGTATCAGAGCCCTGTTCCTCATTAAATCAGGAAACCCTGAGAGCCGTATCTTGGTGCTTTAGAGATGATGAAAATGAACGAACGTATGGAAGAAGGGTACTCTACTCAGAGACCACCAATGTTCGATGGCAAATTCTATACCTATTGGAAAAACAGGATGGAGATCTTCATCAAAGCCGAAAACTATCAAGTTTGGAGAGTCATCGAAGTTGGAGATTTTGAGGTAACTACGACCAACTCTATCAACGAGACTGTTCCCAAACCAATCACGGAATATGAGAGAAAAACAATTTCCGAATAGGAGAGAAATATTCATGAAAAATCTTTAGAATTCTCCTATGGAGATCAAGGGAGAAAAATAATCACTCCTATCATTCGAGTGCTCCCTTGGTGATCAGCATTGAGAGAAAAACAATTTCCGAAAAAATTGTGCCCAAAATTTCGTGAGATTCAAGAATCAAGAAAAGGAAATTTTTAAGTGTTCTAAACCGAAAATTAATTCCTAAATATTTCCTTGTGCTATCTTTGTTTGTTCATCCAATTTAGAGAATTTATCTTGTATGGGTTTTTGTGAGAATTTGTAATTAGACTTGGGTAAGTCTAAGGGGGAAGTGAGAAAGAGAAGCGAGAAAGAGAAGAGAGAAAGAGAAGGAGAATCGAGAAAGGGAACAAGAAAGAAACCGAGAAGAGAAGGAGAAGGAGAAGGAGAAGGAGAATTATTTTGTGTAATAGAGAATTGAATTACATAAAATAATAGAGAATAGAAATCCCTAGAGGGTCGTGGTTCTTGTTCCCACGTTAAATTCTTTGTGTTTCTTTAAAGTTTTCTTTTATTTTGTTTTGAGTATTTTCTCTATTCATAATTCCGCAAGAAAAGGGCGAAAATACTCTAAAAAGAACAAGTAACAATTCACCCCCCCCTCTTGTTACACTTCATTGTCTTTATACGTTTCTACAATTGGTATCAGAGCCCTGTTCCTCATTAAATCAGGAAACCCTGAGAGCCGTATCTTGGTATTTTAGAGATGATGAAAATGAACGAGCGTATGGAAGAAGGGTACTCTACTCAGAGACCGCCAATGTTCGATGGCAAATTCTATACCTATTGGAAAAACAGGATGGAGATCTTCATCAAAGCCGAAAACTATCAAGTTTGGAGAGTCATCGAAGTTGGAGATTTTGAGGTAACTACTACCAACTCCATCAACGAGACTGTTCCCAAACCAATCACGTAATATGAGAAAGAAGATTTTCAAAAGATGGAAATGAATGCTCTTGCTATTAAATTACTTCATTGTGGGCTTGGTCCTAATGAACACAATCGCATTATGGGTTGCAAAACAGCAAACCAAATTTGGGATCTGCTGGAAGTTACCCATGAAGGTACAAGCGAAGTCAAGCGTTCCAAGATTGACTTACTCATGTCTAAATATGAAAGATTTGTTATGCAACCTAAAGAAAGCATTCAAGAAATGTTTACTAGGTTTACGAACATTACAAATGAGTTAGTCTCCCTTGGAAGGCTTATTCCATCCGACGAACAAGTGCGAAAGATCCTAAGAAGCCTACCTCAAGATGATCGTTGGAGAGCAAAGGTCACAGCCATTCAAGAATCTAAAGATTTTACAAAGTTTAATCTGGAAGAGTTGGCTGGTTCCCTGATGACTCATGAATTACATCTGGGAACAGCTGACAGTTCCAGGAACAAAGGTTTGGCTCTGACAGCAGACGATCAAGAAAAAACAGAAACTGATGAGGAAGAGGCAGCTATGCTGGTACGTAGATTCAAGAAGTTCTTCAGGAACAACAGGTATAAAAATCAAAGAAACTACAAAGAAAAAGGAACTTCTAAATCCAAAACATATGAATGCCACAAATGTGGAACTACCGAGCACTTCATAAAGGAATGCCCACTATGGAAGGATGAGAAAGCTAAAGGGAAAGCAAGAGAAACAGGAAGACAACCAACAAAAGGAAATTTCAACAAAACCGATTTCCGCAAAGCCATGATAGCTGCATGGGGAGAGTCCGAAAGTGAAACCGAAACCGAAGCCCCCGTGGAAGAAGAAGAGGTAGCTAACCTCTGTCTTATGGCTACTCATGACGATACATCTAAAGGAAAAGAGGTACTGTCTCCTGATCCATTTTCTGATTATTTATTTAAATTGGATAAACATAGATTAGTTAAAATGATTTTAGAATCTCACGAAAATTTAGAAAAACAAACCGCCATCACTCTCAAAACTGAAAAAGACCTTAAAGCATGTAAAGACCAAATATCCTACCTTAACTCATTTAGATCCGATGTGCAAAATCGATTCTTTGAATTGCTTGATAATAATGTGATGTTAAAAGAAGCCTTAGAAAAAGTTAAAGAAAAAAAACATCATGTTAAATATTGAATTGAATCAATTAGAGCAATTTGATATGGAAGTTGATTATGAGACTAAGAAAGAAATTCAATGGGTACTCTTCCAAATGAAATCCGATCTAGAATCCGCCTTAAAAGAAAACGATCGTCTTAAGCTTGAATTAAATTCAAGAGATAAAGGGAAAACTAGAGAAGTTCCCAAATGGATTCTTGATGCTAGAACTAAAAGAACCGAAGGACTAGGATATGATAAAAATGATAAAAAGAAAAAGGTCTATGTCGATCTCCCAAGTAACAAAGTCTGTTCCTTTTGTGGCAAAACCGGGCACCTGAAACATCAATGTTTAAAAAAGGAACAGCACAACAAAACGAACCAAATATACGTCGATAGAGTTTGGATTAAGAAATTTAATTCTTGTTTAATCGACACGGAACCCAAGGATGGCTGGGTTCCACCCTCTAACAACTAAGTTCGTTTTGCAGGTTCTAGTGAGGGGGAACAGCTCATGGTATCTCGACAGTGGCTGTTCCAAGCACATGACAGGCGATAGATCAAAATTTCTCTCACTAGAAGCCTATGATGGAGGAACTGTGACCTTTGGCGACAATATGAAAGGTGAAATCATTGCAAAAGGCAAGGTAGGAAGGTCAAGTTCCCACGCTATAGATAACGTATTTTTGGTCGAGAATTTGAAACACAACCTATTAAGTATTTCTCAATTTTGTGATAAAGGTAACTCTATAAACTTTACTTCTGAGAAGTGCATGATTTCTAGGAACGACACAGGTGACATCATTCTGGAAGGAATTAGAAAAGGGAACAACTATGTGGTGGACCTGCACACTGTTCCTAAAACCAGTTTAACATGTCTGAGTGTTATATAAGATGACCCTATACTTTGGCATAAAAGATTAGGTCATGCTAGTTTTTCATTGCTTAATACTTTACGTACTAAAGACTTAGTAAGAGGATTACCGTCCCTAAAATTTCAAAAGAATGAAGTATGTGATCCTTGTGCCAAAGGAAAACATGCAAGGTCATCCTTTAAAACTAAAAATGTCGTGACCACATCAAAACCACTTGAATTAATTCATATGGATCTTTGTGGACCTATGAGAATCCAAAGTCGCAGCGGTAAGCGATATGTTTTTGTTATAGTTGATGATTACAGTAGATTTACATGGACTTTATTCTTATCTAGCAAAGATGAGGCTTTTGATGAATTTGTTGCATTCGCTACTAAAATTCAGAAATCTAGTAACAATCAACTAGTCCACATAAGATCGGATCATGGTAAAGAATTTGAAAATTCAAAGTTTATGGATTATTGTAATGAGCATGGTTTAAGTCATAATTTCTCCGCGCCTAGAACACCACAACAAAATGGTGTTGTTGAACGAAAGAATAGAACATTAGAAGAAATGGCTAGAACTATGTTAATTGCTAGTGGTTTACCTAGAAATTTTTGGGCCGAAGCCGTCAATACTGCTTGTTATATATTAAACCGAGTTTTAATAAGACCAATCACTTCTAAGACCCCCTACGAATTATTTAAAGGAATTAAACCTAATATTTCATATTTTCGAGTCTTTGGATGTTGATGTTTTGTGCATGTTAATGGAAAACGAAATTTAGGTAAATTTGATGAAAGAAGTGATGAAGCAGTATTTCTTGGCTATTCATCTCATAGTAAAGCATATAGAGTTTACAATAACAAAACAATGTGTGTTGAAGAATCTGTTCACATTATATTTGATGAGACTAACTTTATGACAAGTGAACAAGAAACAAGTGATTTTAAGATAGGTCTTGCGGATCTGGAAGATGATGAAAATATACACAAGGAGCAAGATCCAGTAGAACAGCAACAAGGTCAGAATGTTGAACAAAATCAAGAACAGGAACCACAGGCAGATCAGGAACAGCCTGCAGTTCCTAATCCAGAAATTCAAACAGAAGCACAAGAAGAAAGAATTGAAGTTGAACCAAATCAGAACCAAGTCAGTGAACCAGCTTCCACATCTGTCCCCACAAGAGACTTTGTTCCAAGACCGTGGAAACATCATAAGTCACATCCACTAGAATTGATTATAAGTGACATGAACAAAGGCACGCAAACAAGGGGACAAATGAGAAACTTTTGTGCACACTTTGCTTTTCTATCAACTATGGAACCCAAGAATCATGTAGAAGCTTTGCAAGATTCGGATTGGGTGGTAGCTATGCAAGTTGAATTAAACGAGTTTGAAAGAAACAAAGTGTGGCACTTAGAAGCAAAACCAAAGAACAAGAAGATTATTGGACTTAAATGGGTATTCAGGAACAAGCTGGATGAACACGGCATAATCGTTAGAAACAAAGCAAGGTTGGTGGTAAAAGGTTATAATCAACAGGAAGGTATTGACTATACTGAAACTTTTGCTCCCGTAGCTAGATTAGAAGCTATTAGAATTCTTATTTCATTTGCTGCTTTCATGAATTTTAAATTATATCAAATGGACGTAAAATGTGCATTCTTAAATGGGTTTCTAGAAGAAGATGTGTATGTGGAACAACCACCTGGCTTTGAAAACCCAATTTCTCCGGATCACGTCTACAAGCTTGATAAAGCTCTTTATGGGCTAAAACAGGCACCTAGACAATGGTACGAGAGATTATCTAAGTTTTTGATTGAAAATAAGTTCATACGTGGTAAAATTGATAAAACCTTATTCTTTAAGAATAAAGGCTCGAATATATTAGTTGTTCAAATATATGTTGATGATATTATTTTTGGTGCTACAAATGAATCGTTATGTAAGGAATTTGCTGACCTAATGAGTAATGAGTTTGAAATGAGTATGATGGGAGAATTAAATTTCTTCCTTGGTTTGCAAATTAAACAAACTGCTAACGGTATCTTTATTCATCAACAAAAATATATAAAAGAACTTCTAAAGAAATATGGACTAGATAATGCTAAAACAAACCATACACCCATGGCCACTAACATTAGGTTAGATGAAGACTCTAACGGAATTAATGTTGACCAAACGATGTATAGAGGCATGATAGGATCACTACTATATCTAACAGCTAGTAGACCCGATATATCCTTTAGTGTTGGCTTGTGTGCTAGATTTCAATCAAATCCTAAAGAATCACATTATACGGCAGTTAAAAGAATTCTTAGATATCTAAAGGGAACAGATGACTTATCCTTATTTTATCCTAAAAGTGGTGTCTATGACTTGAAAGGGTATACTGATGCAGATTACGCAGGTGATCTTGTAAATAGAAAAAGCACTTCAGGAATGGTACAGTTTCTTGGATCTTGTTTGGTATCATGGAGTTCCAAGAAACAGAACACAGTAGCTTTATCCACGGCAGAAGCTGAATATGTAGCAGCAGCAGCCTGCTGTTCCCAAATGCTCTGGATTAAACAACAGCTAAGAGATTTTGGTATTAAATTTGAATGTGTTCCTATTTATTGTGATAATACTAGTGCTATTTGTATTTCTAAAGATCCGGTGCATCATTCTAGAGTTAAACATATTCATATTAGACATCATTTCCTTAAGGATAACGTAGAGCTTAAAAATATTATTGTTAAACATGTCAATACTAGTGAACAAGTTGCAGATATTATGACCAAACCGCTTCCAAGAGAACAATTTGAAAAGATGAGGTTGGAGCTAGGTATGATCAAGCTTCACTAACGTTTAATTGCTAGTATTCCTCCTCAAAACATCTTGAAAAATCGGAAGGGTTCAATCAACCACAACAACCAAGATTGATCACTCAATTATTGCGAGATTTGGGTATGCTTCTATTTAAATTTATGTCTTAAACTTTATCTTGATTGCTTGCATGTTTGAACTAATTAGACCAAGTAGCATAATTTATTTTATATTATATATTTTATTACCCACATACTATAAACTATTTTCGAAAAATACAAAAATATTTTATTTTCCACAAATTCCAGCATTTTCTTTATTTTATTTTTTTTCGGTGAACCAACATTATTTTATAAAATGGAAGACGGATCATCGAGGTGTTTCGGAAAGTAGTATCTAAATCGACAAATTCAACGAACTTTCACGTAAACTTTTCGTTACCTCACTCGGTTCATATGCTAAAACTAATTCAAGGAGTTGTACTAATTTTTATAACCGTCCCTTCACACACTTTATATAACTCACTCTTAACGTCACATCAATCACTCACCATAATTGCCAAAGTACAACTTCTCCTTTCTTATTTCAAAAACCGTCAAACCCTTTTCTTCTTCAAATCCCTAACCTTTCTCAAATCAACTCATCTTCACCATGAAAACTCCCAAAGCTTCATCCACCAAGAACATCAAAGAAAACACGCCCAAATTCATACAACCGGAACCACTACAAGTCATTCACCCTTCATCCGACAACCCACAATCATCAACTCCCTCAACTCAACCCAAATCATCAAAGACCATGCATGTTGGCACAAAAAGGGCTTTTTCCACCAAAGGAAGCTCATCATCAAAACCGGCGAAAAAGGCCAAGGTTGTGGATCCTGATTGTGCTGAGGAGGTTGCAAAGGAGATGTCTGTAGGTTTTGGATTGGACAAATATTGGTATGACTCTACTCCCTTTCCTCAATTACACGCCATTTTAAGTAATCAAGGTTGGGAAGAATTAATGAGTAATTTTTCTTGTAATCCGATTTACCCACATCTCATGAGAGAGTTTATTCAAAACTTTACAATCGACAATGGGGTTTGTTCTAGCATGATTAAAGACATTAAAATTGAATTCAATAGCTTAATGTTGGGGGAATGGTTCGCTGTTCCAGTATTAGGGTTTGACACATATTATGTTGGGTCAAAAATCGTCTTTTCTGGTATCACTGAGAGGACAGTTTTAAAATTTCTTGGTCAAGAAGACAAAAAGAGGTTTAGTCACATGTCTCTGTCTCCACTACACAAGCTTCTTTACAACATTGCCCGTAGGTTTATTTTGCCCCGCAATTCTAAACGGAGTGAAGTAAATCTACGTGATGCAACATTAATCTACTGCATGGCTAATCACATTAAAATTAATTTTCCGTCTTTGATGGTATCACATTTGTCCGAATGCATTGAGAAAGGACTTATGGTTGGATACGGAGGTTTGTTGACTTGCATTTTTAAGAAGTTTGGGGTCCCTTTGGATGGGCTAGAATTCCCTATGAGCGCCAATAATAAGATAAGTGAAAGGTGCCTTACTAATTTACACCTTCAATTGAATGAGAAGGGGATTCTAGAGCATGCTGTTGAGGAAGTTGAAGTAAGTTCTGATGAAGAAGATGAGGAGAAAGTAGAAAAAGAAGAGGAGGAGGAAGTAAAGGAAGAAGAAAAAGAAGATCAGGAGGATGTTCCCACTGCCACTGTTGAGGCAGATACTGATAGGGAACAGGAGGATGCTGTGAGTGAGGGAGAACAGGATGAGGGAGAGGGAGAAAAGGAACAGGAAGAAGATGAGGACCTTCATGTGCCTCTTAAGAATATCAGGAAACCTGCTGTGCTCACACCACGAAAGAGCAAGAGGTTGGCTTCCAAAAGTTCCTCGAGCCAACATGATGACATTACTTCTCCAATCCCACCATCACCAAAACCAGCCTCACCCACACCAGTTGATATTCCATCATCATCACCATCACCAATTCCCACTTCACCTACACCTACTGGTTTTGCTAGGGATGACTCACCTTTTCCTCCTACTCCAATTGATCTCATTCTAGGCAAATTTGATTCCTTGCAGTCTCAACTCATTGCATTTCAGAGTGAAGTTCGTGCCTCTCTATCTACCATTGCTGAGCAACTCACCGACATGGAAACACGTCTTGGTGCGAAGCTTGACACAGTGGAGGTGCAAACTGAGTTTGTTGATGAGGAGACTGCTGCCTGATCCCTCCTGCTTCTGTTTTCAATTAAAAATTTAATGATTTGTTGGCCACACCGTCTGTAATTCTAAACAATATTTTCTTTTGTTGTTTTTGTTCAAAGTACCAGCTGGGGTACAAACAATTTATATTTTCGTTTATGCTACTTACTAATCCATATCTTCTTTAATCCCTCATATTATCCTTCCCTATTATCCCATGGTCTAATCTGTTTACTTGCATGCTTTCTTGATTTATGTTTGGGCATTTATTTTCTTCGTTTGCTGCTTACTATCTTAATTTGTCTAACGCTTGCCTTAGAGCTGTGATTTGATTCATATCCCTACTTTTTGATTGATGCCAAAAGGGGGAAGAATAGCAAAACTTTTGTGAATGCTTGTGATGCTTACGTTTTTGCTTAGTCTTTGGATAATTGATTCTCTATTCTTGGTTTACTTCATAATTTGATATATTTAAGAGGGAAGAGTAGCTATAGCCAAACAAGAATATATTGACTTACTGTTTTGCTTATGTTTGGTTTATATGAAAAATTGGTTAATTGTTGTTTGACATGAGTTATATTGAATATCACTTTGTTTATCTTTGACACTTATCTTGAATTACTTAATTAGACTTACTTGATTTGTTGTGTCTCTTAATTTTTAATTTTATGTCGTTAAGTTTCTTAACTATTATGTTTTTGGTTTATTTTGTTTTTGGTATTTATGTTCATGTTTTGTTTTAAAATTAAAAAAAAAATTTTGAAGTCATGCTTAATCACATGATTTTCGCCAAAAATATTTTAGAGTAATATGCTTGCTTTAGAGTTTGGTTAATTACTTGTAACGATTTAATTTACTAAATATGTTTGAACTTGTGTTTAATCTCTAACATGTTCAAAGTCATTAGTTTTACTCTTTCTTTTAACAAAGTTTGTTTATAAGTTTGTCATCATCAAAAAGGGGGAATTTGTTGGCGCATTTGAGTTTTGATGATGACTTAACAATTTATAAACAAACAAAGTATTTTAGAGATTATTTTGTAGGTAATATATCCGATTATTGTAATCGTCGATGATACCTAAGGACTGGTCAATGGCAATCGTACAAGTCAAGTCAAAGTCAACAAAGTCAAAGTCAGTAGAGAAGGTCAATGAGGAAGTCAAGAGTAGAATCCAAGTCTACTGTTCCTGATATTGATAAACTGATATTGTTGCAGATAGAGACAGTACGCTGTTCCTCCAGAATCCGGTCAGAGGAGAAGTCAACAAAATTATTTAGAAAAAGTCTTAAGTTATTTTTCTATATTTTAGTTTTGTTGTACGGTTAATAAACAAGGAAGCACAAGGAATTAATCTAAGAATTAAAAAACTAACTCCTAAAAAGTCTCTTGAAAATGGCTATTTTTAGCTAGAGTCAAAGATTGACTTTGAATAACCACCAAGGAAGTTATTTCCTTCTCACGGTCAATGCCCACTAATCCCTTGTCTTTAGATAATGGGTTTATGGCATAACTGTTCTAAAATGATTATAAAAGCATTTTTCTAACCGGCACAAACATTTGGTGATCAACATTGAGAGAAAAATTTCCGAAAATTTGTGCCCATTTTCGTTGAGATTCAAGAATCAAGAAAAGGAAATTTTTGAGTGTTCTAAACCGAAAATTAATTCCTAAATATTTTCCTTGTGCTATCTTTGTTTGTTCATCCAATTTAGAGAATTTATCTTGTATGGGTTTTGAGAGAATTTGTAATTAGACTTGGGGTAAGTCTAAGGAAGTGAGAAAAGAAGAGAGAAAGGGACGAGAAGAAAGAGA
>JAAKBH010000953.1:0-72610 GCA_019776075.1 Amaranthus palmeri
AATAATATTCATCTTGTGAATGTTTTGCAGTATTATTTGTGTTAAAAAAAATATTGAAATGGTTAAAGTATATATTACATACAGTCAAACTAAAATAATTTGTTTACCTTACATAATAAAATAAATAAAAATGAAAAGGTTTATTTGTAAAGAGTTTAGAGGGATATATGTATGTTAACCTTATCTTGTAGTTACATAAGTACTTAATTTTAATTTGGTAAACTGACTAATGATTTTTGAACAAATTTTATAGTTGTGTTGGGTCCATAAGAAGGGTAACTTCAAAAGTTAAGTCAACTCTATTAGTTTTTGCTTCTTTAGATCCAACTAGAATTAAGTTTTGATGTTGAAAATTACACTTGGTTAGAATTGTACATCGACTTAATTTTTGTATTACTAGCTAGAAATTAATATTGTAATTAGTGGGCTTCATGAAAACATTGTTGAGTTGAAGTATTGGGCTTCTTTTCAACCATAGACCCTAGTCAAATGCCTAACTTGCTATAGTGCATTAAGTCTCTATAAGACTTTTACCTCTCATTTGATCTCGGTATTATATAGTGGAAATAGTGGTGAAAACTTATTGTAAATTAATTTGGGACATCTATTAACAAGTTTAATTGTCATGCTTATTCTACTTTAATTATCTCACTTTTTTCACAAAATTCATTCCAATTCAGTGTCATTTGAAAATGTGGTATCGTATAGGGTGGTAATGAAAACTTCTGAACAAAAAGAGTTTACATGATCAATTTTTCGTTACCATGAGAGTGACACGGTATACACAATAAAAAGTTCCACTACAAATTATTCTTATTACCAAAATTTATTAACAACAATACAAATAGTTATTATTAAAAAAGGCCATATATGATCCAACGTCGAAGAATTAAAGACATGTTTACTAACATAGAAGCTTGACGAGTTACTCCCATTACCAATTGGTTTTAGGATGGGACCTAGCTCATTGAGTTGGTGTACAATCAACTATACTCTCATGTAGATGTTGTCGTCTACAAGCCCAATAACAAATTTATCAATTATCAGTTTAAATTGATTGCAATTAGCCACCATTAACATAGTGAAAATGTTTTATTGTTATTGACAGATAGATAAGGCATCGATGCTAGACGAAGTAATAGAGTACTTGAAGCAACTCCAAGCTCAAGTTCAAATGCTAAGTAGAATGAGTTTACCATCGATAATGATGCCACTCGGCATCCAACATCAACTACAAACGCCAATGATGGCTCCCATAAACATGGGAATGGGAATGGGAATGGGAATGGGAATAGGTATGGGAATGGGAATAGGGATGGATCATATGAACATGAACCTGATTGGAAGACCACATGTTGGAGGAATGCCTCCTCATCTTATGAATTATGTGAATCCATCGTCATATAACATGATTGCATCTAGTGATGGTACCTCCGGATCTGGCAGTAGTGGAGATCATTTCTTATTACCTCAAGGAACCGTGCTCCCTACTGATCCCTTATCAGCTTATCTTGCATGTCAATCAAATGTAAGTATTTATGAAACCAATTACTAGCTCTTAAAACTTTAATAATACACACGTTTTGTTTTTTTTTTTTTTTTTTTTATATTGTTCAGGATTAGAATCACTATTGACCGCCCTCTCCTTATGGGTATGAGACGCCGTCGAGCCTCCTTCCCCAGACCCTGAACATAGATCTATCTATGGGCGAGAATATTGGGTATGATGATGATGATGATGATGAGGATTAGAATCACTATTGGGTTGGTTTTAAAAGTAGAATTTGTGTTTATATTGCTTTTTATATAATTTTATATTCATTTTGAAGTCAGGTTTTTATAAAATAGCCAATAAAAACACTATCTAGAATACGAAGAAAACTTTTATTTTTGATGATATTAGCTAGCAATGCATGAATGCGGGTTTTTCACTTAGTAAAGGAAACGTTTTATAGATATATATATTATTTAAATTAGCTAGTGTACCTAATTAAAATATCACGGACTTAAAAGTTGTTAATTATGGTATTCATTTTGTTCAAAATGTATTTCTTGAAATAGTTTCCTATAGTAATTTCACATTACATTTTGCATAATTTTTTAATTTCATAACTTGATTATGATAGTTATATATAATACTTAATGTTTTTGTTTGTTAAATATTTTGAGGACTGATTTAAAATTTTTTATGTATTTGTTATAGCCAATGACTATGGATGCCTACAGCAAAATGGCTACGATTTACCTTCAACTACAACAAGCCACTCAACAACAACAACAACAAAGTCAAAACCATCAACAACATGGTCCTAGTAGTGCCAATATTAATTTAGGTTGAATCTTTAATACTTAATTTGTATTTTAAGTAGAATTTTTTATATTGAATATATGAGCTAATGAATTGTATATCTATAGCTGTTTGACTAGCTCAAATCATATGTGTACGTATTAATATGAAATTATATGATATTGTTATAAATATATGTTTGGGTAGCTCAAATCATGTGTTATTGCACTTGTACTATAGTGAAACCATGAAATCAAGTACACCTTCGGAGTCAATTCTTATTAATTAATTACTCCGTTTGATTTCATTAATTCAATTAAGGAATTATTTTCATTTGTTTTATTGGTTTTATATGACTGTATGACCGAACTTGCTATCATTCATTATTGTTCTTAGTGTTTACAAATTGCTAGTGATCCAAAAATACAACAACCCCAACCTAAATTTTTTTGGATGCTTCCATATATTTCTTATTTTGTATTTTTCAAAGAACGTACCTAGTTCATACTTCTATAAATCGCAACTTGTACATGATAGCCGATTTCTAGCACGTTGTTAAACACTAAGAGCCAAGCTATGCAAACAATATTTATAATCACCCAAATACTACTACAATGAGTGTAACGGTAAGTCGGGGGTCGAACCACAAGGACAAGGGATGCTAGACTAAAGACTCGGTGTGGAAAAGTTGGTGAATCGAATATCTATCAACAACCATCATCAACCTCAACCCTAATCCTAAACATTAAGCACAAGACCAAACCTAGGGTTTCTCTAACCCAAAACCCTAAAAGAACTACTCTAGCATAATCAAATCAAAATCAATAAAAAGGAAAACAATAAATTTACTCTAGAAAGCATTAAAAGAATGAATAACATGAAAATATCAAAGAAAGCATTAAAATGAAATGAAGAACATAAAAGCAAGAAATTTACACTATGAAAACATTAAAGGAAAGCATAAATGAAGGCACTAAAGAAATAAATCAAAGTAAACTTACATAATGAAAGGTGCCAGAATGAAGGAGAAAGCATAAGAGAAGAACAAACTATACTAGGGCAAGAAAATGAAAGAAAAACATTAATGGATTGATGTTCAAAAGTGAGGCACAAGGCACTCACAATAGGCATGCGGATACATTCAGAAAAAGGGGTATATATAGCCCAAAGGGAAGGGGGGAAACAAATGCCCTAAAAAGCCCTACGGAAATAAGCTTGTGAAAATAAAACACGTGCTGATTCTGTGCCGCATTCGCCCGAATATAAGTCCAATTCGCCCAAATGGCACCTCATTCGTCCGAATGAAGGTGCATTCGGGGTTTCCAGAGATTTTGAGCATCAACATCAGGTTTTCAGGAGCCATTCGCCCGAATGCTTGGAGATTGCCCGAATTGGAACTGTTTCCGCCAAAACAAGGACTCTGAGCATGTTTCCTTGAAATTTCTTGTTAATTATCCCCAATGGAATGCTCGATTCGCCCGAATCATTGCATATTCGACCGAATGCTTGGTTAAATGGGTTTAGATCTTCCTGAAAATGTATCTTTGAAGCGCCGGAGGGTGTTTGTAACGGTCCGGCTTAAGTGACCTGGATAATCATATAAAAATATGACTCCGGTTCACAAATTGGACACTTAGAGGAAACTTCCTTTCCAAAATCGTCAGCGTTCCATCGATAAAGGAATATAACTAAGCGAAAATAAAACATACGATAGTAACAAGTCCATAATAGTTCCAACATAAAACTCGAGAGCCCATTGGCCTCTAAGACGCGTTAAGCAAAATAACAAAACAACAAATAAAACAAGCTAAGCTTTGTTACATTGATGTAAATTATTATCTACTCATAATTTTTATTACATAGAAATTTAGTTTTGGTAATATTGGTCCTAGATTGAATCTTCACTCCAGTCCCCACCTGCAATTAACCTGCTAGTCGTCGAATGACAACAAATAGCAAGTACCAAAAAAAACAAATCCAATACACGTTAGAGACAACATACAAATAGTCAACAAGTGGAATACAAGCAATGTGTTCATCCTAGAATGTGTTCATCCTAGAATGCAAAGGCTCTAATACGTTCATTTCCAGATATACCCCACTTGTAACGTTGCCCGTCCTGTTCAGGTCGTCCAAGTCATTAAAAAAATCCAATTCTTTTTTGGAGGAATACACTTGGGAGAGCTAATCCCAAGGCAATCACCGACCTAAGACGTTGCCCGTCCTGTTCGGGTCGTCAGAGGTTAAAGTATGCATACCCCCATGGTGACCGTGATGATCCAAAACTGCCATGGGAAAAATAATTATATAATCTAATCCAGAATATTAACCCCTTTGAATAACCAACACATCAATCCTTAATTTCCATGTTTAACTTCTTTCAAAATATTTGAGGTGTCTAATCCTTATGTGAGTCACAATGCCATAATCAAGAATGAAATAACATTACTTGCACAACCACATAAATAGTATGGTCTAAGCATGTACCTTTAAGCACTGCAAACAACGGTATTCAAGCACGACAGAAATTTCACCCTCTTATGAACCGAGGTACGAAAATAGAACACACACAAAACGATCACGTATTAGAACGTGTTTACACATTTAACCCATTCCATACCACTAAAATATCACTAAGACTTCATAATTTTAATTGATTTCATCAAATTTCTAATAGTTCAAAATTCTATACTTGACCAGAAACTTAAACTGCCAATTTTGACAGTTTAGAAAATTCAAATGAAAAATCTGACTTCACCACTGCGTCCGGAACGCACCAATTATCTTGGGTACCAAATTTCATAACTTCTAACATCCATTTACTATTTTTAATTATTTTAAGCGTGTTAACAAATCTTAACACACCGGTTAATTAAAACAACGAAACGCACCCAACCTTCGAAAAAAAAGGCGCCACATCGAGACAGTAGCTGCTGTCTGGAAAATACTCGTTAATGAATTATTATTTCACATATTTTATTATCCAAATTATAAGATCCTTTTTAACAATTTATGGTCAAGAAAATCTTATAAAACCAAATCCACAAACAACACAATTTATCTTTCCTATCACACAAAAATCCATCAATCATCAAAGCATAAAGTCATCAAACTAAAACATTCTCATCCACAAAATTCATAAGTTATGATAATTGAATTAAATGTTTGATTCTCTTAACAAATTAAAATTTCGTAGAGAATCATAAATCAAAGCACTTAAATAATCATAATCCTTTAAACAAATCAAATTTTGTTAAAGGATTTATAAACTCTCGAATAATTACATTATTTAATCCATATATTTTAAATTTTTTCTAACAATTGAAATCTTGCTAGAAAAAATTTAGATCATAAAATAAATTCATTTATATTAAAATAGACTTTACTCTTGTAACAAATTCAAAATTTGTTAAAGAATTTAGATCAAGGAAAAATCTTATATAATAAAATATTAATTTAATCCTTTTAACTAATCAACTTTATTAAAGGATTATATAAATAAAAAAAACTTATGTAAAATACTCAATCCTCCTAAAAGTCATAGGATATCATCATAAGCATATAAAATATAATTTATCTTAAAAGTAAAAATCTAATATTAACACTTGAATTTCACTTACCCTTGATTGAGAGATTGAATGAACACAAATGTTTTTATTTTATTTTATTTTATTTTATTTTTCTGTGTAGAACTAATATCAAGAGAAAAAGGAAAGAAAAAGAAATGCTCTTATCTTTCTTACTCAAATGAAAGTTAGAATGAGAGGAAAAATGAGTGATGAAAAGGTTTTAAGAAGCTTAAGAGAGATTTTTCTCTTAATTGTGCCATAATTATCATACTATCTACTAAAACAATAAGAGAATCTGACACGTGTCAATGATACAAGAGAGTTTTTCGCGCCAAAGAAAACTTTCCAAAATAGATATTCTATCAAATGCACATTCTATTAACTTTTTGATTAAATTTAAAATTGACTTTCTCAATCTGTAAATTACTGAGTATATATAAATACTCTATCAAATGCATATTTGTTAATTGTTTGTTTAAATGCAATATTAATTTTTCTAATCCTTAAAATATTGATTATACATGGCATAAAAATTATTTCATTGTGAATTCAAATCAGTATTATCTATTTATAAATATGACAAAGACAATTAATGGCAAATTATTCGGATCGGTCTCGAGCCCCCGGTCCCGTTTCGTTCTTGCAAGAACCGTATTTCGGTGATGACGATCACCCGTATTCTCAGGATTTAGATCAAGCCTACTTCCTGACGGTCCATATATTCCCACGTTTTAAAGTGCTGTTATATTTTCTGTTTTTATATGAGTTTTGAATAAATACGTTTGGTATATAAGTTTTGTTTGTTTCGCAAATGAATTCATACGCTTCATTTGTCGTATTTTGAGTTCGCTATTTACTTGTAAAGTAATAGCCGTATTTTGATTTCGCTATGAACTTGTAAAGTTATAGCCGTGTTTTGATTCGCTATGAACTAAAGGTTCTTAGCCGTATTTATGTCAATACCAAACGGTCTTTTAAAAGAGTTTGGATTTTGATAAATATATATTTCATAAAGAGATACCAATGAGCAAAAGATTGAATTGGAGATGTTTGTTAAATGACTTGTATATAAATGTAATAGTTTGTTAGATTACTCAACAATTCAATTGTTGACAGTCTTTGATGGGGCCTATCCCTAACGGGGGATAGATCCATTTTCAGGTTGGATGTGATGTGGAGAGATGTCTACATGTGTTATGTGATACGTGCGAGGCGAGGACTTCTTTCTGAAACACATTTTGTAAATTAAATTGTAATATTTTATAACGTTTTGTAAATAGTATTCACTTATTTAATGTAAAAGTTTTAAATACTCTGATATTAGTTATTGTGGCTATCGAGCCACAGGTCGGATTTAGCCCAGACTTTTATAAGTCTTCCGCTGTGCTTTTAGACAGTATTATAGTATTGTTTACGCCGGTTTGGGCTGTTTCACTAGGTTTTTAAAGTTTTAGGGCAAAATTTTCTGAAATATGGGTAAAATTTTACGGCAGATTAGTTGAAGAGGAGAAGGTGAAGGGCCAAAGTGGAATGCGGGTTTGATTAAAATTTCGAATGCATTTTTCCTTTTTTTAATTTGACAGTGTTAGTCACGCTTAATAAGCGTGCCCGATATTAAAAGCTTTTAGTCACGCTTATAAGCGTTGTTATGGTTCCCACGCTTAATAAGCGTGCCTAACTAAAGTAAGACAATTACACTTAATTAAGTGAGGCTAATTAAGTGTAGGTATAGACAACTTTTTTAGTAGTGAGTACAAACTTCCCTCCTCCATATATAATTGTTATATATGGTGACTCAATACAACCCAATATGTACATATAATATGGTGAATGTGTTGGTTAGGTGTTGGAAATGCTATATGGGTTGATGATGAATGGTGATAGATTGGAATAGTATTGGTTGGGTACCTGATGCACGCTCGACCCAGGCTCGACCTGGCCTGGTCGCTCAACCCGTTGAGCAAGAGATTATAAGCTTTTATCTACATTCTGATCTCTCGCTCGTCCCATCAAAGTTGGCTCAACCTTGTCGAGCGAATGTTCGGGGTATTCTGTTTTTAGTGACAGATTTCAAATCTGTTTGTGGGTTATCATTTATCATCTTGCCTGGTTCCAAAGCCTATGTAAGGCTCTTATATATATATCTCTTGTACATTGTATATAAGCATCTTGTTGTATAGCAATTGGGAATTGAGTTGAGAGCCATATCAAATTCTTAGAGTTTAGTGTGAGGTTTTTGGGGATATTGTTCTCTACTCCCATCTTGAACAATTCTATAGGGGGCTCTTATATAGGGTGAATTATAGATTGTAATCAACACTCTAAGAAGCAATAATATTCATTCAATTGTTTAGGGTGGAGTTTTATAGTCTAATATCACATTTATATTAGGATTTTCTCCACCTCCCAAACTGTGTGTGTTTTTCATTATTTTGCATTTTTAGTTTTTGATCTTTCTTGGTTTATTTGGATCAAAATCAACAAATTGGTATCAGAGCAATTGTGTTGTGTAGTATGGGAAGATTAGAGTTTATTGTTTGAGTATTCTTGGAAGTTTTGTGTGTGTGGTTGAAGATAGCCACGGGTGTGACCAGATTTGAATTAGAGAATTTGATAGCAATTTGAATTTTGGGTTGTGGAAACTAAAATGAGAGCAATCTTGGCGCAAAATAGTTTGGAGAAAGCTAGGTTGGGGAAAGCCTAAAGGCCTTCAACAATGTCCATGGAAAGTTTAGAAGACATGGATTTCAAGGCTCTTTCATTGATACAGTTGAGTCTAATCACTAGTGGAAAAAAAGCTATTGGCTGCTACTAAATGGCTGCGGTTTTTATATATACGTAGCTAATTACATCAATGGCTGCGGACATGTGCTAAAACCGCAGCCAATATCCCAATGATCAAAATATAAACAATCAATGGCTGCGGTTCCATCATGTCCGCAGCTAATAACCCAATTATTAAAAAAATATACATTCATTGGTTGTGTTTCACTTAGTGCCCGCAGCAAAAAAGGCCTAAACTAATCTAAAGCCCAGCCCAAAAGCCAAAAAAACCCTAATTTCTTCTAATAAGAAGAAGCCGTGCGCGCCTCGTGTCTTCTTCATTCTTCAGTCTTCAAAAAACACATGTCTTCTTTATTTTTTCAGTCTTCTAAAAAAAAGAAATTCCTTTATCATGTCTTCTAATTTCAGTCCTAATTGTTAAAAGAAAACCCTATTTTTTTCATGTCTTTTTCATTCTTCTAAGAAGCAGCCGAACCAAAACGAAATTCCTTCAAGCAATTCTTCTTCATTCCTCCTTCAGTAGGTCTTCTTCCTCCTTCAAGTCTTCTTCTTCATTCTTCTTCTAAAAAAAAACGCAGATACACCAAATCAAGAAATTCTTCTGGGTTTTTCAAGATCTTCAAGTCTTCTTTTTCAAGATCTTCTGGGTTTTTCGTTTTGGTTCTTGATGTCTTCAAATGCTTCGTTTTTGGTTTGTAATTTTGTTTTTGGTTTGTAATTTCGTTTTGGAATTTTGTTTTTTTATTTCGTTTGTTCATTTCATTTGTAATTAATTTCGTTTTTGGTTTGTAAATGTTATTCGTTTTTTGTTTGTAAGGGTTTTAATTTCGTTTTTGGTTTGTAAATGTTGTTCGTTTGGTTCTTGATGAACGTTCATCGTTTAGATCTTCGTTTTTTTGTTCTTCTATTTGTTCTTCGTTTTTTGTTCTTCGTTTTGTCCAAGTTTGTAAAGTTTATTCTTAGATCTGTAATTTCGTTTTGTTCTTCGTTTGTAATTTCTTGTTCTTCGTTTTGTAAAGTTTTGTTCCTGAAATTTCATAGTAAAGTTTAGATCTTCTCATTTGTCGTATTTATTCTTAGATTTGTAATCTTCTCATTTGTTGTATTTATTCTTAGATTTGTAATTTGTTGGCCCATTTAGTTTTGATGATAACATAAACTTTATTAAACAAACATATTCTTGTTTTTGAGATTGTTTTGATAGGTCAAATATCCGTTTTTTATAAGGGTCGTCGATGGACCATTAAGCGTTGAAAAGGGTTACTGAGTAACTGTTCCAAAATCAAGTCAGAGTTCGAAATTTGGTCTATCGGAGACAGTGCAGTGTTCCCAGAGTCAACGGTCAGAGGAGCAGTCAACAAAATAATTAGGAAAATAATTTTTAAGTTTTATTTTTCTTATTTAGATTTGTTGTACGGATGAATTAGTCTAGGATGCACAAGGGAAATAAATTAAGAAATTAATTTAACTAACTCCTAAAAATATTCCTTAAAATTAGGATTTTAAAATAAGATTTCTTAAATTGTCTTAGCTATTTTTAGCTAAAAGGACAAGAAAACTTGAAGTAACTACCAAGCTTTCCTACCACTTCACGCGGAAATTAAACCCACAACTCCCATTATTTCGGATCATGGGATTATGGGTAGTTTAGATTTAAAAATCTATATAAAGGATTTTTATTTAACCGGCACAAGAGAGAGATCATTTTGAGAGAAAATATTTTTCCGAAAATATTGTGCCCATATATCTTTCGTGAGGTTTATAAAATAAAGAGAGGAAATCTTGATTGATTTTAATGGCTTATTAATTTCAAGATTTATTCCTTGTGCTTTTCTTGATATGATTCATCCACTTTAGATAAATCTTGTACAGGTTTATTTGAGAGTTTTTGTTATTTAGACTTGGGTAAGTCTAAAGGGTAGAGTATAGAGAAACGGTAAGAAGTTACCGTGAGAAGAGGAGTAGAGAAACGGTAAGAGTTTACCGTGAGTAGAAGAGAAACGGTAAGGAGTTACCGAGAGAAGAAAAAGAGTAGAGAGGAGTAGAAATTATTTTATGTAATAGAGGAGTGATTTACATAAAGTAATAGAGAAGAGAAATCCCTAGTGGGTCGTGGTTCTTTTTCCCACGTTAAATCTTGGTGTTCCTTTATAGTTTTCTTTTATATTGTCTTGAGTATTTTTGATATTCAAATTCCGCAATAAAAAGGGCTAAAAATACTCAAAGTGCGCAAGTAACAATTCACCCCCCCCTCTTGTTACAGTTCATTGTCTCTAAGTGTTTCTACATAATTTCGTTTTGTTTGATGTATTTATTCTTAGATCCGTAATTTCGTTTTTAGATCTTGTTCTTGAAATTTCGTTTTTTATTTTGTAAAGTGACTTAAGAGCTGCGGTTCTAAATGTCCGCAGCCAATGCTTTTTTAATTTTGAAAAATGGGGTATTGGCTGCGGTTTTTATGTCCGCAGCCAATAACGTTTTCTCATTTGCTGCTACTCCAAGGGCAGCGAGACAAAACTGCAGCCAATACCCAAAAAAAAAACCGCAGCAAATGAGGTTTTTTCCACTAGTGAATAAATAAAGTGATTAGGGAAGTGGCAAAGGAGGAGACAACGGTAGGGCTTTGGTTGAAATTAGAGTCCATATACATGTCCAAGACGGTGACGAATTGGTTGTTGTTGAAGAATAAGCTTCACGATGTTAGACTTGAGGAAGGTAGTTCTCTCAAATCTCATCTAGATGAATTTGATTCTATTGTTATAGATTTTTGTAATCGTAATGTTACTTTTGATGATAAGGATCTTGTCATTAAATTTTTGTGTTCTTTGCCTAAGAATTATAAGAATTTTAGAGTGACCGTTTTGTATGGAAAAGATGTGATTACTCTTGAGGACTGAGGAGGTCAAGGGTGATTTGTTGCAAAGAGAGTTGATTAAGAAGCAATTGACTAAGGGTAATGATGTGACACAAGGTGGAGTGGGCCTTGTTTTAAGGGGAAGATTCAAGGGCAATTTTGAGGAAACTAAACCCACACGTGATAAGTCTAGGTCTATGTTTAGACATAAGAATATGGTGTGTTACAATTGCAAGAATAAAGGACACATAAAGAAAATCTGCTCGAAGAAGGGAAAGAACAAGTGGAAGTGGAATGGAAATGGTTCCACTTTTCATGATTCGGCGTCAGCTGTTCAGAGTAGTGATGATGATGGCTTTTGTGATGATAGAACTATACTTCTTGCGGTGGAGTCGGAGACTAGGTCTAGGGATCAATGGATTCTTGATTTAGGGTCCTCATATCACATTACCCTTGATAGGCATTGGTTTACTACGTATGAGAGTGTTCTTGGTGTTGTGGTGCTTATGGAGAATAATGCTTCTTGTAAGGTGATGAGCATTGGATTTGTGAGAGTATAGATGTTTGATGAGATTGTGTGTACATTGAGAAACGTGAGACATGTTCCCAACATGAAGAAGAACTTGATATCGTTGGGTGTTCTTGATAGTAATGGTTAGGGGTGAAACTTATTTGGATTAAAACCGCAAACCGAACTAGACCAAACCGAAGAATAATTATTGTTTGGTGATTTTAAAATTTGTTTTGGATTAGGTTTGCAAATTCAAAAACCAAAATATTAAGTTTTGGATTAGCTTTGGAATTTTCAAAAACCGCAAACCGAATATCTAGACCGCAAACCGAAATATTTAAGAAATTACATATAGCCCACCAACATTGATGTATTAGTCTAGGCCCAATACATTCTAAACCTAAAAAATTAAAAACCCTAACCCTTGATAATACATGTACTAATGTCTTCCCACTCTCACACTTGTTTAGTATTTTACAAGACTTTGTTTAGTATTTTGCAAGATTTGTATTTTTGAATGACTTTGTAAGACATTATGTCTATTATTATTATTCTTGTATGATTTGCTATAGTCTTAATTATTGTAATTGTAGTTTAAATTGTTATTCGGCCAAAAAAGAAAAAGTCGGTCTAGGAAATTCGGTCTGCAATTTGGTTTGGTCTACAAATAAAAAACACGGTTCGATTTGGTTCGATCCAGAAACTAATTTGCTTCGGTGTTTGTCTGAAAATATGGAGACCGAATAAAACATGGTTCGAACTGATTTGAAATCTGTCACTTAATATACAATACCCCATTTCAAATCGAACCATGTTTTATTCGGTTCCTATATTTCAATCTTCTGCCTACTAAACTTCTTCACAATTCTTCCCCCATTCAATACCTATGAAATCTGAATAACATCACCACTGCCAACGATAATATGATTATGACTGCTAGAATTAGTATAAGATGAGAGTGTACCTGCCGACGATGTCATGTGATTAGTAGCGCCGGTGTCCATATACCACGTACCATCTGGAGGGGTAAGAGACATAGTATGAACTGCAGCTGTAATTTCTGTAGGGCAATATGAAGAAGAAGAGCCTGGAGAATGCACCGGTTGACTGTGATATACTTGGGGACAAGGTCCTAAAACACCAGCAATATTCTACCTTAATTCTTTTAGGTCCGATGTGCAAACTCGATTCTTTGAATTGCTTGATAATAATGTGATGTTAAAAGAAGCTATAGAAAAGGTTAAAGAAGAAAACATCATGTTAAATATTGAATTGAATCAACTTAAGCAATTTGAGATGGAAGTAAATTACGAGTCTAATAAAGAAATTAAATGTGTCCTTTTACAAATGAAATTAGACCTAGAATCCGCCTTAAAAGAAAATGATCGACTTAAGCTTGAATTAAATTCAAGAGAAAAAGGGAAAATCAAAGAAGTTCCCAAATGGATTCTTAATGCTAAAACCAAAGGAACCAAAGGTCTAGGATATGACAAACATGATAAAAAGAAAAAGGTCTACGTTGATCTCCCAAGTAACAAAGTCTGTTCCTTTTGTGGCAAAACCGGGCACCTGAAACATCAATGTTTAAAAAGGGAACAACATAACAAAACGAATCAAATATATGTCGATAGAGTTTGGATTAAGATATATGATACTTGTATAATCGACATGGAACCCAAGGATGGCTGGGTTCCACCCTCTAACAACTAAATTCGTTTTGCAGGTTCTAGTGAGGGGGAACAACTCATGGTATCTCGACAGTGGCTGTTCCAAGCACATGACAGGCGATAGATCAAAATTTCTCTCACTAGAAGCCTATGATGGAGGAACGGTGACCTTTGGCGATAACATGAAAGGTGAAATCATTGCAAAAGGCAAGATAGGAAGGTCAAGTTCCCATGCTATAGATAATGTATTTTTGGTCGAGAATTTAAAGCACAATCTTTTAAGTATTTCTCAATTTTGCGACAAAGGTAACTCTGTAAGCTTTACTTCTGATAAGTGCATCATTTCTAGGAACGACACAGGAGATATCATTCTGGAAGGGATCAGAAAAGGGAACACTTATGTGGTGGACCTGCACACTATTCCTAAAACCAGTCTAACATGTCTAAGCGTTATAGAAGATGACCCTCTTCTTTGGCATAAACGATTAGGTCATGCTAGTTTTTCATTGCTTAATAATTTACGATCTAAAGACCTAGTAAGAGGATTACCACCCCTAAAATTTCTAAAGAATGAAGTATGTGATCCTTGTGCTAAAGGAAAACATGCAAGGTCATCCTTCAAACCTAAAAATGTCGTGACCACCTCAATACCACTTGAATTAATTCATATGGATCTTTGTGGACCAATGAGAATACAAAGTCGCAGCGGTAAGCGTTATGTTTTTGTTATAGTTGATGATTACAGTAGGTTTACATGGACTTTATTTTTATTCAGCAAAGATGAGGCCTTTGATGAATTTGTTGCATTTGCTACTAAAATTCAGAAATCTAGTAACAATCAACTAGTCCACATAAGATCGGATCATGGTAAAGAATTTGAAAATTCTAAGTTTATGGATTATTGTAATGAGCATGGTTTAAGTCACAATTTCTCCGCACCTAGAACACCACAACAAAATGGTGTGGTTGAACGTAAAAATAGAACTTTAGAGGAAATGGCTAGAACTATGTTAATTGCTAGTGGTCTACCTAGAAATTTTTGGGCCGAAGCTGTTAATACTGCATGTTATATATTAAATCGCGTATTAATTAGACCAATCACTTCTAAAACCCCCTACGACTTATTTAAAGGAATTAAACCTAATATTTCATATTTTCGAGTCTTTTGATGTCGATGTTTTGTGCATGTCAATGGAAAAAGAAATATAGGTAAATTCGATGAAAGAAGTGATGAAGCGGTATTTCTTGGCTATTCATCTCATAGTAAAGCATATAGAGTTTATAATAAGAAAACCATGTGTGTTGAGGAATCTGTTCACATAATATTTGATGAAACTAACTTTATGACAAGTGAACAAGAAACAGGTGATTTTAAGATAGGTCTTGCTGATTTAGACGATGAAGAACTTATACAAAAGGAGCAAGATCAAGAAGAACAACAACAGGTTCAGAATGCTGAACCAAATCAAGAACAGGAGCCACAGGCAGAACAGGAACAGCCTGCAGTTCCTAATCCAGATATCCCAAGAGAAAATCAAGAGGAAAGAAATGATGGTGAACCAAATCAATATCAAGTCAGTGAGCCTGCTTCCACATCTGTCTCCACCAGAGACTTTGTTCCAAGACCGTGGAAACAGCAAAAATCACATCCACTTGACTTGATCATAAGCGACATGAACAAAGGAATACAAACGAGGTCACAAATGAGAAACTTTTGTGCACACTTTGCTTTTCTTTCAACAATGGAACCCAAGAATCATGAAGAAGCTTTGCAAGATTCGGATTGGGTGGTAGCAATGCAAGATGAATTGAATAAGTTTGAAAGAAACAAAGTATGGCACTTGGAACATAAACCGAAGAACAAGAAGATTATTGGACTGAAATGGGTATTCAGGAACAAGCTAGATGAACATGGAACAATCGTAAGAAACAAAGCTAGGTTAGTGGTAAAAGGTTACAATCAACAAGAAGATATTGACTATACTGAAACTTTTGCTCCCGTAGCTAGATTAGAAGCTATTAGAATTCTTATTTCATTTGCTGCTTTCATGAATTTTAAATTATATCAAATGGACGTAAAATGTGCATTCTTAAATGGGTTTCTAGAAGAAGAAATGTTTGTGGAACAACCACCTGGCTTTGAAAACCTAATTTCTCCGGATCACGTCTACAAGCTTGACAAAGCTCTTTATGGGCTAAAACAAGCACCTAGACAATGGTACGAGAGATTATCTAAGTTTTTGATTGATAACAAGTTCATACGTGGTAAAATTGATAAAACCTTATTCTTTAAGAATAAAGGTTCGAATATTTTAGTTGTTCAAATATATGTTGATGATATTATTTTTGGTGCTACTAATGAATCGTTATGTAAGGAATTTGCGGACCTAATGAGTAATGAATTCGAAATGAGTATGATGGGAGAATTAAATTTCTTCCTTGGTTTGCAAATTAAACAAACTGCTAACGGTATTTATATTCATCAACAAAAATATATAAAAGAACTTCTAAAGAAATATGGACTAGATAATGCTAAGACAAACCATACACCCATGGCCACTAACATTAGGTTAGACGAAGACGCTAACGGTATTAATGTTGACCAAACAATGTATAGAGGCATGATAGGATCTCTACTATACTTAACAGCTAGTAGACCCGATATATCCTTTAGTGTTGGTTTGTGTGCTAGATCTCAATCAAATCCTAAAGAATCACATCATACGGCAGTTAAAAGAATTCTAAGATATTTAAAGGGAACAGATGACTTATCCCTATTTTATCCGAAAAGTGATGTCTATGACTTGAAAGGGTATAGTGATGCAGATTATGCAGGTGATCTTGTGAATAGAAAAAGCACTTCAGGAATGGTACAGTTTCTTGGATCTTGTTTGATATCATGGAGTTCCAAGAAACAGAACACAGTAGCTTTATCCACTGCAGAAGCTGAATACGTAGCAGCAGTAGCCTGCTGTTCCCAAATGCTTTGGATTAAACAACAGCTAAGAGATTTTGGTATTAAACTTGAATGTGTTCCTATCTATTGTGATAATACTAGTGCTATTTGCATTTCTAAAGATCCAGTGCATCATTCTAGAGTTAAACATATTCATATTAGACACAATTTTCTTAAGGATAACGTAGAGCATAAAAATATAATTGTTAAACATGTCAATACTAGTGATCAAGTTGCAGATATTATGACCAAACCGCTTCCAAGAGAACAATTTGAAAAGATGAGGTTGGAGCTAGGTATGATCAAGCTTCACTAAAGTTTAATGCTAGTATTTCTCCTCAAAACATCTTGAAAAATCGGAAGGGTTCAATCAACCACAACAACCAAGATTGATTACTCAATCATTGCGAGATTTGGGTATGCTTCTATTTAAATTTATGTCTTAAATTTAATCTTGATTGCTTGCATGTTTGAACTGATTATACCAAGTAGCATAACTTATTTTATATTATATATTATTATTATATTATTACTTACATATTATAAATTATTTTTCGAAAAATCACAAAAATATTTTATTTTCCACAAATTCCAGCATTTTATTTTTTTTAATTATTTCGGTGAACCAACATTATTTGTTAAAAATGGAAGACGGATCATCGAGGTGTTTCGGAAAGTAGTTATCTTAATCGACAAATTCAACGAACTTACACTTAAACTTTTCGTTACCTCACTCGGTTCATACGCTAAAACTAATTCAAGGAGTTGTACTAATTTTCATAACCGTCCCTTCACACACTTTATATAACCCACTCTTAACGTCACATCAATCACTCACCATAATTGCTAAAGTACAACTTCTCCTTTCTTATTTCAAAAACCGTCAACCCCTTTTCTTCTTAAAATCCCTAACCTTCCTCAAATCAACTCATCTTCACCATGAAAACTCCCAAGACTTCCTCTACCAAGAACACCAAAGAAAAGATGCCCAAGTTCATACAACCGGAACCTCTATAAGTCATTCACCCTACATTCGACAACCCACAATCATCAACTCCCTCATCACAACCCAAATCATCCTCAAAACCCATGCATGTTGGCACAAAAAGGGCTTTTTCCACCAAAGGAAGCTCATCTTCAAAACCGGCTAAAAAGGCCAAGGTCGTGGATCCTGATTGTGCAGAGGAGGTTGCAAAGGAGATGTCCGTAGGATTTGGTTTGGACAAGTATTGGTATGATTCTACTCCCTTTCCTCAATTACACGCTATTTTGAGTAATCAAGGGTGGGAAGAATTAATGAGTAATTTTGCTTGTAATCCTATTTATCCACATCTCATGAGAGAGTTCATCCAAAATTTCACAATCGACAATGGGGTTTGTTCTAGCGTCATTAAAGATATTAAAATTGAATTTAATAGTTTAATGTTGGGGGAATGGTTCGGAGTTCCTGTGGTAGGGTTTGACACTTATTATGTTGGGTCAAAGATTGTTTTTTGGGGTATCACAGAAAAGACCGTTTTAAAGTTTCTTGGTCAAGAAAACAAAAGGAGGTTTAGTCATATGTCTCTGTCTCTACTACACAAGCTTCTTTACAACATTGCCCGTAGGTTTATTTTACCCCGCAATTCTAAGCGGAGTGAAGTAAATTTACGAGATGCAACTTTGATCTATTGCATGGCTAATCACATTAAAATTAATTTTCCTTCATTAATGGTATCACATTTGTCCGAGTGCATAGAAAAAGGACTTATGGTTGGTTATGGTGGTTTATTAACTTGTATTTTTAAGAAGTTTGGAGTCCCAATGGATGGGCTAGAATTTCCCATGAGCGCTAATAATAAGATCAGTGAGAGGTGTCTTACCAATTTGCACCTCCAATTGAATGAGAAGGGGATTCTAGAGCATGCCGTTGAGGAGGTTGAAGTAAGTTCTGATGAAGAAGAGGAGGAGAAAGTAGAAAAAGAAGAGGAGGAGGAAGTAAAGGAAGAAGAAAAAGAAGATCAGGAGGATGTTCCCACTGCCACTACTGAGGCAGAAACTGATAGGGAACAGGAGGATGCTGTAAGTGAGGGGGAACAGATTGAGGGAGAGGGAGAAAAGGAACAGGAAGAAGATGAGGACCTTCATGTGCCTCTTAAGAATATCAAGAAACCTGCTGTGCTCACACCACGAAAGAGCAAGAGGTTGGCTTCCAAAAGTTCCTCGAGCCAACATGATGACATTACTTCTCCAACCCCACCATCACCAAAACCAGCCTCACCCACACCAGTTGACATTCCATCATCACCACCATCACCAATTCCCACTTCACCTACACCTACTGGTTTTGATAGGGATGACTCACCTTTTCCTCCAACTCCAATTGATCTCATTCTAGGCAAATTTGATTCCTTGCCGTCTCAACTCATTGCATTTCAGAGTGAAGTTCGTGCCTCTCTATCTACTATTGCTGAGCAACTCACCGACATGGAAACACGTCTTGGTGCGAAGCTTGACACTGTGGAGGTGCAAACTGAGTTTGTTGATGAGGAGCCTGCTGCCTGATCCTCCTGCTTCTGTTTTCATTTAAAAATTTGATGTTTGGTTGGCCCATTTTATTTGTAATCCTTAAACAATATTTTCTTTTGTTTTGTCTTTTTAATGTACCAAGCCGGGGTACAAAAACAATTTCTATTTTGATTATGCTACTAAATAACCCATGACTTTTATCCTTTATATATCATCTTTATTTTCTATCCCTATGGTCTATGATGTTTGATGCGTGCTTTCTTGTTTATGTTTGGCATTTATTTTCTTAGTTTGCTGCTTACTATCTTAATTTGTCTAATGCTTGCCTTAGAGCTGTGGATTGATTCATATTCCTACTTTTTGATTGATGCCAAAAGGGGGAAGAGTAGCAAACAAACTTAAATGAATGCTTGTGATTGCTTATGCTTGTGATTGCTTATGTTTTTGCTTAATCTTGCAAATTGATTCTTTGTCTTAAGTTCTAAACTGATTATTGATTCTCTGTTTTGTTCTAAAACCTAAGACCTTAGATTACTTTAATGCCTTAGATTACTCTAATTTGTTTTAAGTCGTTAAAGAGTTTAGCATATTCTTAAAACTTTAATTTGTTCTATATACTTGAAAGGGAAGAGTAACAATTTGTTAACTTACTGTTTGGTATTCTTACGCTTCATTTGAAATGCATTATTTGTCTTATGAAATGATCATCATGAGTACTTATGGATAATTTGATTAAATTGGATTAATTGTTGTTTGATATGATTTATCGAATATCACTTCGTTTATCTTTAATTCTCAAAACTCATGATCGTTTGAGTTATTTAAATTGTTGTGCGTCTTATTTTATGTTTTTACGTTTCTTAGTTAATTTTCTTAATTTATAGTTTGTCTTGTTTTAAATTTTGAAAACTTAAATCATGTTTAACCACATGATTTTGAAAAAGTTTTAAAATTTATTTATTAGAGTAATATGTTTACATGAGAGTTTAGTAAATTATTTGTAACGATTTAATTTACTATATTTATTTGAATGTGTGTTAATCTCAAGCATGTTCATTATATTTGTTTTACTCTATTTTATTAAGTTTGTTTATAAAGTTTGTCATCATCAAAAAGGGGGAATTTGTTGGCCCATTTAGTTTTGATGATAGCATAAACTTTATTAAACAAACATATTCTTGTTTTTGAGATTGTTTTGTTAGGTCAAATATCCGATCTTTATAAGGGTCGTCGATGGACCATTAAACGTTGAAAAGGGTTACTGAGTAACTGTTCCAAGATCAAGTCAGAGTTCGAAATTTGGTCTATCGGAGACAGTGCAGTGTTCCCAGAGTCAGCGGTCAGAGGAGCAGTCAACAAAATAATTAGGAAAATAATTTTTAAGTTTTATTTTTCTTATTTAGATTTGTTGTACGGATGAATTAGTCTAGGATGCACAAGGGAAATAAATTAAGAAATTAATTTAACTAACTCCTAAAAATATTCCTTAAAATTAGGATTTTAAAATAAGATTTCTTAAATTGTCTTAGCTATTTTTAGCTAAAAGGACAAGAAAACTTGAAGTAACTACCAAGCTTTTCTACCACTTCACGCGGAAATTAAACCCACAACTCCCATTATTTCGGATCATGGGATTATGGGTAGTTTAGATTTAAAAATCTATATAAAGGATTTTTATTTAACCGGCACAAGAGAGAGATCATTTTGAGAGAAAATATTTTTCCGAAAATATTGTGCCCATATATTTTTCGTGAGGTTTATAAAATAAAGAGAGGAAATCTTGATTGATTTTAATGGCTTATTAATTTCAAGATTTATTCCTTGTGCTTTTCTTGATATGATTTGTAGAAACGTATAGAGACAATGAAGTGTAACAAGAGGGGGGGGTGAATTGTTACTTGTTCCCGTTAGAGTATTTTCGCCCTTTTCTTGCGGAATTACGAATAAAGAAAATACTCAAAACAAAATAAAAGAAAACTTAAAGAAACACAAAGAATTTAACGTGGGAATAAGAACCACGACCCTCTAGGGATTTCTATTCTCTATTATTTTATGTAATTCAATTCTCTATTACATAAAATATTTCTCCTTCTCCTTCTCTTCTTCTCTTCTCGATTTCTTTCTTGTTCCCTTTCTCGATTCTCCTTCTCTTTCTCTCTTCTCTTTCTCTCTTCTCTTTCTCACTTCCCCCTTAGACTTACCCAAGTCTAATTACAAATTCTCTCAAAAACCCATACAAGATAAATTCTCTAAATTGGATGAACAAACAAAGATAGCACAAGGAAATATTTTGGAATTAATTTTCGATTAAGAACACTCAAAATTTTCCTTTTCTTGAATCTTGAATCTCACGAAATTTGGGCACAATTTTTCGGAAATTGATTTTCTCTCAATATTGATCACCAAGGGAGCACTCGAATGATATGAGTGATTATTTTTCTCCCTTGATCTCCATAGGAGAACTCTAAAGATTTTACATGAATATTTCTCTCCTTGTTGATCGCCAAAGGAATTGTGCCGGTTAGAAAAATGATTTTATAAACTTTTTAGAACAAGTTATGCCATAAACCTATAATCTATAGATAAGGGATTAGTGGGCATTGACCGTGAGAAGGAAATAACTTCCTTGGAGGTTACTCCAAGTCAATCTTTGACTCAACCTAAAAATAGTCATTTTTAAGAGACTTTTTAGGAGTTAGTTATTTTAATTCTTTGGTTAATTTCTTGTGCTTTCTAAGTTGTTAACCGTACAACAAAAATAAAATATATAAAAATAAATTCAAGACTTTTTCTAAATTAATTTTGTTGACTTCTCCTCTGACCGGATTCTGGAGGAACAACGTACTGTCTCTATCTGCAACATTCATCAGTTTATCAATATCAGGAACAGTAGACTTGGATTCTACTCTTGACTTCCTCATTGACCTTCTCTACTGACTTTGACTTTGTTGACTTTGACTTTGACTTGTACGATTGCCATTGACCAGTCCTTAGGTACCATCGACGATTACAACAATCGGATATATTACCTACAAAACAATCTCTAAAATACTTTGTTTGTTTATAATTTGTTAAGTCATCATCAAAACTCAAATGGGCCAACAAATTCCCCATTTAACAAACTTTTGTTAAAAGAAAGAGTAAAACTAATAACTTTGAACATGTTAGAGATTAATCACAAGTTCAAACATATTTAGTAAATTAAATCGTTACAAATAATTTACCAAATTCTAAGGCAAGCATATTACTCTAAAATATTTTTGGCGAAAATCATGTGATTAAGCATGACTTCAAATTTTTCAATTTTAAAATAAAACTGGAAACAAAACATAAACATAAATACCAAAAACATATAAACCAAAAACATAATAATTAAGAAACTTAAAGACATAAAATTAAAAAATTAAGAGACACAACAAATCAAGTAATTCTAATTAAGTAATTCAATACAATTATGAGTTGTAAGAACAAAGTGATATTCCATATGACTATTGTTTGCAACTCTTCTCCCTTAAGTATATCAAACAGTGAGTTAACAAACTAAGCATTCAAAACATTGTATAGGTTAGAACATAAAACAGAGAAACAATTATCAAGATAATCTAAAAACATAAGCACTCACAAGCATTCATTTAAGTTTGTTTGCTACTCTTCCCCCTTTTGGCATCAATCAAAAAGTAGGGATATGAATCAAATCACAGCTCTAAGGCAAGCGTTAGACAAATTAAGATAGTAAGCAGCAAACTAAGAAAATAAATGCCCAAACATAAATCGAGAAAGCATGCAAGCAAACATATTAGACCATGGGATAAGAAAATAAGGATGAAATAAAGGATGAAAAGTAATGGGTTAGTAACATAAGCATAGAAATTAAATTGTTTCGTACCCCAGCTGGTACATATAACAAAAACAAAAGAAAATTGTTTAGGATTACAAACAGTGTGGCCAACAAAACATTAAATTTTTAATTGAAATTAGAAGCAGGAGGGATCAGGCAGCAGTCTCTTCATCAACAAATTCAGTCTGCACCTCCACCGTGTCAAGCTTCGCACCAAGACGTGATTCCATTTCGGTGAGTTGCTCAGCAATAGTAGAGAGTGAGACACGAACTTCACTTTGAAGAGCACATAGTTGAGACTGCATATCAAGTAGTGTAGAATGGACATGAGCAAGAGTAATTGGAGGAGGAGGGATAGTAGTGGGATCATCAAAACCAGTGTGTAAAGGTGATGGTGGTGAAGTAAATGGTGGTGGAGTAGTTGCTATCGGTGATGGTGGTATAGGTGAACTTGGCTTTGGTGATGGTGGGGTTGGAGAGGCAATATCATCATTAAGGCACGAAGATTTCTTGGATGATTTCCTAATATTCTTGAGAGGCACATTGAGGTCCTCATCCTCTGAACTAGATTGTTCATCCACTAATTCCTCTTTTTCTTCTTCCCCAACTTGTTCCCCCTTACTAATTGCTTCCCCCTGAGTCACTGTTTCCCCTTCTTCCTGTTCTGTTTCTGCCTCAGTGGTGGCAGTGGGAACAGTGTCCTGCTCTACATTCTCTACATTCTCCCCTTCTACTTCTGTTTCACCTTCCTCTTGTTCCTCATCGGAACTAACATACTCAACATCATCCGCAGCATCCTCTAGAATTCCCTTTTCATTTAATACAAGATGCAAGTTGTTAAGACACTTTGCACCTATTTTGTTATTACCACTCATAGGAAATTCTAGGCCTTCAAGAGGCACACCAAACTTTTTAAATATATGGGTTAACAAGCCACCATATCCAATCATCGTTTTCTTCTCAACACAATCGGCCAAATGAGAAATCATTAAAGAAGGAAAATTGATTTTTATATGATTTGCTAAACAGTAAATCAAAGTAGCATCCCTTAAATTCACTTCACTACGCTTTGACCTCCGAGGCAAAATAAACCTCCTAGCAATGTTATACAATAATTTATGAAGTGGACACAGAGAATTGTGACCATGGTTGTTAAAATCGCGATTCTAATCTACGATTCTACGATTTTACGATCCAAAAACAAGCGAGCGATTTGAATCGCAGTTAGAATCTTAAAGTTGTAGAATCTTACGATTCTAGTGGGAATAAAATTTTTAAAGGTAGAATCATAACACGATTCTACGATTCTACGATTTAACGATCCGATTCTACTAATATAGTATGAATTATTTTTAATTTTTCTGATGTACCATATTTTACTAATCTCTTTCACATATACACATAAATTTCAAATTTTCCATCATGAAAACCTTTTAAAAACAAATTTCTTAATCGGTATGTAGATTTAAACTAATTATTGAAAAGTTTTTGTTATATTCTTAAAATTAAAGTCAAAGAAACTTTAATTCATTAATTAAAACACTTTTGAATTGGATAATAATGATAAGAAACTGGATATTTTATTATTTTTAAGTTTGTTTGTAGAATCGTACGATTCTACGATTCGATTCTACCGATTCGATTCTACCTCTCCAAACGATTCTAAGTAGAATCACGATTTTAACAACTTTGATTGTGACTAAAACGTTTTTTATCATTAATCCCTAAAAACTTTAGCACGGTTTTTTCATTAATGCCTGAAAAAACTATCTTTGATCCAACATAATATGTGTCGAAACCTACAGCAGGTACCCCAAACCATTCACCTAGCATCAAACTATTGAATTCAATCTTAATCTCCTTCACAATGCTCGAACACACACCATTATTAATCGAAAAATTTCTTATAAATTCTCGCATCAAATATGGATACATTGAATTGCAAGATAAGTCATACATAAGTACCTCCCATCCTTGATTACTCAAGATCGCATGCAATTGAGGGAAAGAAGTTGTCTCATACCAGTACTTGTCGAGTCCAAAACCAACCGACATTTCTTTGGAAATTTCCTCAGCACTATCAGGGTCCACTTGCTTGGCCCTCTTTACTGGTCGACTAGATGAAGTTCCTTTTGAGTGGGTTTTCTTTGTGCCTCCTTGCATGGGTTTAGGAGTGGTTGATCTTTGGCGTTTTTGAGAAGAGGATTGTGGAATTTCAGTGGGTGAAGGATGAATTACCTGTAAAGGCTCGGGTTGGATGAATTTAGGGCTTTTCCCTTTGCTCATTGACGATAATCTTGGCGATTTCATGGTGTTTGTTTGGTAGGGATGAAGGAAGGAAATTGAGAGAGATAAGAGTGAATGTTTGACGGTTTTGGTAAATTAAAGAAGGAGTTTTACTTTGGTAATGATGGTATTGTGATGGATGTGACGTGATTGTAAGGGTTATAAAGGGAGTGATGGAACGGTTATGAAAAGAGTTTGCACAACTTCCTTTACGACGGTTTTAGGAGGTGTAAGGTTGGTTATTAAGTTTCGTTCGTTGAATATGTCAATTTAGATAACTACTTTCCGAAACACCTCGATGATCCGTCTTCCATTTCATAAAATGATGTTGGTTCACAAAAAAAATAAAGAAAATGCTGGAATTTGTGGAAAATAAAATATTTTTGTGATTTTTCGAAAATAATTTATAATATTTGGGTAATGATATACTAATATATAATATAAAATAAGTTATGCTACTTGGTCTAATTAGTTCAAACATGCAAGCAATCAAGATAAAGTTTAAGACATAAATTTAAATAGAAGCATACCCAAATCTCGCAATGATTGAATGAACAATCTTGGTTGTTGTGGTTGATTGAACCCTTCCGATTTTTCATGATGTTTTGAGGAGGAATACTAGCAATTAAACGTTAGTGAAGCTTGATCATACCTAGCTCCAACCTCATCTTTTCAAATTGTTCCCTTGGAAGCGGTTTGGTCATTATATCTGCAACTTGTTCACTAGTATTGACATGTTTAACAATAATATTTTTATGCTCTACGTTATCCTTAAGGAAATGATGTCTAATATGAATATGTTTAACTCTAGAATGATGCACCGGATCTTTAGAAATACAAATAGCACTAGTATTATCACAATAAATAGGAACACATTCAAATTTAATACCAAAATCTCTTAGCTGTTGTTTAATCCAGAGCATTTGGGAACAGCAGGCTGCTGCTGCTACATATTCAGCTTCTGCCGTGGATAAAGCTACTGTGTTCTGTTTCTTGGAACTCCATGATACCAAACAAGATCCAAGAAACTGTACCATTCCTGAAGTGCTTTTTCTATTTACAAGATCACCTGCGTAATCTGCATCACTATACCCTTTCAAGTCATAGACATCACTTTTAGGATAAAATAAGGACAAGTCATCTGTTCCCTTTAGATATCTAAGAATTCTTTTAACTGCCGTATAATGTGATTCTTTAGGATTTGATTGAAGTCTAGCACACAAACCAACACTAAAGGATATATCGGGTCTACTAGCTGTTAGATATAGTAGTGATCCTATCATGCCTCTATACATCGTTTGGTCAACATTAATTCCATTAGAGTCTTCATCTAACCTAATGTTAGTGGCCATGGGTGTATGGTTTGTCTTAGCACTATCTAGTCCATATTTCTTTAGAAGTTCTTTTATATATTTTTGTTGATTAATAAAGATACCGTTAGCAGTTTGTTTAATTTGCAAACCAAGGAAGAAATTTAATTCTCCCATCATACTCATTTCAAACTCATTACTCATTAGGTCAGCAAATTCCTTACATAACGATTCATTTGTAGCACCAAAAATAATATCATCAACATATATTTGAACAACTAATATATTCGAACCTTTATTCTTAAAGAATAAGGTTTTATCAATTTTACCACGTATGAACTTATTTTCAATCAAAAACTTAGATAATCTCTCGTACCATTGTCTAGGTGCCTGTTTTAGCCCATAAAGAGCTTTATCAAGCTTGTAGACGTGATCCGGAGAAATTGGGTTTTCAAAGCCAGGTGGTTGTTCCACATATACATCTTCTTCTAGAAACCCATTTAAGAATGCACATTTTACGTCCATTTGATATAATTTAAAATTCATGAAAGCAGCAAATGAAATAAGAATTCTAATAGCTTCTAATCTAGCTACGGGAGCAAAAGTTTCAGTATAGTCAATACCTTCCTGTTGATTATAACCTTTTACCACCAACCTTGCTTTGTTTCTAACGATTATGCCGTGTTCATCCAGCTTGTTCCTGAAAACCCATTTAAGTCCAATAATCTTCTTGTTCTTCGGTTTTGCTTCTAAGTGCCACACTTTGTTTCTTTCAAACTCGTTTAATTCATCTTGCATAGCTACCACCCAATCCGAATCTTGCAAAGCTTCTACATGATTCTTGGGTTCCATAGTTGATAGAAAAGCAAAGTGTGCACAAAAGTTTCTCATTTGTCCCCTTGTTTGTGTGCCTTTGTTTATGTCGCTTATAATCAATTCTAGTGGATGTGACTTATGATGTTTCCACGGTCTTGGAACAAAGTCTCTTGTGGGGACAGATGTGGAAGCTGGTTCACTGACTTGGTTCTGATTTGGTTCAACTTCAATTCTTTCTTCTTGTGCTTCTGTTTGAATTTCTGGATTAGGAACTGCAGGCTGTTCCTGATCTGCCTGTGGTTCCTATTCTTGATTTTGTTCAACATTCTGACCTTGTTGCTGTTCTACTGGATCTTGCTCCTTGAGTATATTTTTATCATCTTCCAGATCCGCAAGACCTATCTTAAAATCACTTGTTTCTTGTTCACTTGTCATAAAGTTAGTCTCATCAAATATAATGTGAACAGATTCTTCAACACACATTTTTTTCTTATTGTAAACTCTATATGCTTTACTATGAGATGAATAGCCAAGAAATACTGCTTCATCACTTCTTTCATCAAATTTACCTAAATTTCGTTTTCCATTAACATGCACAAAACATCGACATCCAAAGACTCGAAAATATGAAATATTAGGTTTAATTCCTTTAAATAATTCGTAGGGGGTCTTAGAAGTGATTGGTCTTATTAAAACTCGGTTTAATATATAACAAGCAGTATTGACGGCTTCGGCCCAAAAATTTCTAGGTAAACCACTAGCAATTAACATAGTTCTAGCCATTTCTTCTAAGGTTCTATTTTTACGTTCAACAACACCATTTTGTTGTGGTGTTCTAGGCGCGGAGAAATTATGACTTAAACCATGCTCATTACAATAATCCATAAACTTTGAATTTTTAAATTCTTTACCATGATCCGATCTTATGTGGACTAGTTGATTGTTACTAGATTTCTGAATTTTAGTAGCGAATGCAACAAATTCATCAAAAGCCTCATCTTTGCTAGATAGTCCATGTAAATCTACTGTAATCATCAACTATGACAAAAACATATCGCTTACCGCTGCGACTTTGGATTCTCATTGGTCCACAAAGATCCATATGAATTAATTCAAGCGGTCTTGATGTGGTCACGACATTTTTAGTTTTAAAAGATGACCTTGCATGTTTTCCTTTGGCACATGGATCACATACTTCATTCTTTTGAAATTTTAGGGACGGTAATCCTCTTACTAGGTCTTTAGTACGTAAAGTATTAAGCAATTAAAAACTAGCATGACCTAATCTTTTATGCCAAAGTAGAGGGTCATCTTCTATAACACTCAGACATGTTAAACTGGTTTTAGGAACAGTGTGCAGGTCCACCACGTAGGTGTTCCCTTTTCTAATTCCTTCCAGAATGATGTCACCTGTGTCGTTCCTAGAAATCATGCATTTCTCAGAAGTAAAGTTTACAGAGTTACCTTTGTCACAAAATTGAGAAATACTTAAAAGGTTGTGTTTCAAATTCTCGACCAAAAATACGTTATCTATTGCATGGGAACTTGACCTTCCTATCTTGCCTTTTGCAATGATTTCACCTTTCATATTGTCGCCAAAGGTCACAGTTCCTCCATCATAGGCTTCTAGTGAGAAAAATTTTGATCTATCGCCTGTCATGTGCTTGGAACAACCACTGTCGAGATACCATGAGCTGTTCCCCCTCACTAGAACCTGCAAAACGAACTTAGTTGTTAGAGGGTGGAACCCAGCCATCCTTGGGTTCCGTGTCGATTAAACAAGAATTAAATTTCTTAATCCAAACTCTATCGACGTATATTTGGTTCGTTTTGTTGTGCTGTTCCCTTTTTAAACATTGATGTTTCAGGTGCCCGGTTTTGCCACAAAAGGAACAGACTTTGTTACTTGGGAGATCAACATAGACCTTTTTCTTTTTGTCATTTTTATCATATCCTAGACCTTCGGTTCCTTTAGTTCTAGCATTAAGAATCCATTTGGGAACTTCTCTAGTTTTCCCTTTATCTCTTGAATTTAATTCAAGCTTAAGACGATCGTTTTCTTTTAAGGAGGATTCTAGATCGGATCTCATTTGAAAGAGTACACATTGAATTTCTTTCTTAGTCTCATAATCTACTTCCATTTCAAATTGCTCAAATTGATTCAATTCAATGTTTAACATGATGTTTTCTTCTTTAACTTTTTCTAAGGCTTCTTTTAACATCACATTATTATCAAGCAATTCAAAGAATCGATTTTGCACATCGGATCTAAATGAGTTAAGGTAGGATATTTGATCTTTACAAGCTTTAAGGTCTTTTTCTGTTTTGAGAGTGATGGCGGTTTGTTTTTCTAAATTTTCGTGAGATTCTAAAATCATTTTAACTAATCTATGTTTATCCAATTTAAATAAATAATCCGAAAATGGATCAGGAGACAGTACCTCTTTTCCTTTAGATGTATCGTCATGCGTAGCCATGAGACAGAGGTTAGCTACCTCTTCTTCTTCCACGGGGGCTTCGGTTTCGGTTTCACTTTCGGACTCTCCCCATGCAGCTATCATGGCTTTGCGGAAATCGGTTTTGTTGAAATTTCCTTTTGTTGGTTGTCTTCCTGTTTCTCTTGCTTTCCCTTTAGCTTGCTCGTCCTTCCATAGTGGGCATTCCTTTATGAAGTGCTCGGTACTTCCACATTTGTGGCATTCATATGTTTTGGATTTTGAAGTTCCTTTTTCTTTGTAGTTTCTTTGATTTTTATACCTGTTGTTCCTGAAGAACTTCTTGAATCTACGTACCAGCATTGCTGCCTCTTCCTCATCAGTTTCTGAATTTTCTTGATCGTCTGCTGTCAGAGCCAGACCTTTGTTCCTGGAACTGTCAGCTGTTCCCAGATGTAATTCATGAGTCATCAGGGAACCAGCCAACTCTTCCACATTAAACTTTGTAAAATCTTTAGATTCTTGAATGGCTGTGACCTTTGCTCTCCAACGATCATCTTGAGGTAGGCTTCTTAGGATCTTTCGCACTTGTTCATCGGTGGGAATAAGCCTTCCAAGAGAGACCAACTCATTTGTGATGTTCGTAAACCTAGTAAACATTTCTTGAATGCTTTCTTTAGGTTCCATAACAAATCTTTCATATTTGGACATGAGTAAGTCAATCTTGGAACGCTTGACTTCGCTTGTACCTTCATGGGTAACTTCCAGCAGATCCCAAATTTGTTTTGCTGATTTGTAACCCATAATGCGATTGTGTTCATTAGGACCAAGCCCACAATGAAGCAATTTATTAGCAAGAGCGTTCATTTCCATCTTTTGAAAATCTTCTTTCTCATATTCCGTGATTGGTTTGGGAACCGTCTCGTTGATGGAGTTGGTAGTAGTTACCTCAAAATCTCCAACTTCAATGACTCTCCAAACTTGATAATTTTCGGCTTTGATGAAGATCTCCATCCTGTTTTTCCAATAGGTATAGAATTTGCCATCGAACATTGGTGGTCTCTGAGTAGAGTACCCTTCTTCCATACGCTCGTTCATTTTCATCATCTCTAAAGCACCAAGATACGGCTCTCAGGGTTTCCTGATTTAATGAAGTGTAACAAGAGGGGGGGTGAATTGTTACTTGTTCCCGTTAGAGTATTTTCGCCCTTTTCTTGCGGAATTACGAATAAAGAAAATACTCAAAACAAAATAAAAGAAAACTTAAAGAAACACAAAGAATTTAACGTGGGAATAAGAACCACGACCCTCTAGGGATTTCTATTCTCTATTATTTTATGTAATTCAATTCTCTATTACATAAAATATTTCTCCTTCTCCTTCTCTTCTTCTCTTCTCGATTTCTTTCTTGTTCCCTTTCTCGATTCTCCTTCTCTTTCTCTCTTCTCTTTCTCTCTTCTCTTTCTCACTTCCCCCTTAGACTTACCCAAGTCTAATTACAAATTCTCTCAAAAACCCATACAAGATAAATTCTCTAAATTGGATGAACAAACAAAGATAGCACAAGGAAATATTTTGGACTTAATTTTCGATTAAGAACACTCAAAATTTTCCTTTTCTTGAATCTTGAATCTCACGAAATTTGGGCACAATTTTTCGGAAATTGATTTTCTCTCAATATTGATCACCAAGGGAGCACTCGAATGATATGAGTGATTATTTTTCTCCCTTGATCTCCATAGGAGAACTCTAAAGATTTTACATGAATATTTCTCTCCTTGTTGATTACCAAAGGAATTGTGCCGGTTAGAAAAATGATTTTATAAACTTTTTAGAACAAGTTATGCCATAAACCTATAATCTATAGATAAGGGATTAGTGGGCATTGACCGTGGTTAGGAAATAACTTCCTTGGAGGTTACTCCAAGTCAATCTTTGACTCAACCTAAAAATAGTCATTTTTAAGAGACTTTTTAGGAGTTAGTTATTTTAATTCTTTGGTTAATTCCTTGTGCTTTCTAAGTTGTTAACCGTACAACAAAAATAAAATATATAAAAATAAATTCAAGACTTTTTCTAAATTAATTTTGTTGACTTCTCCTCTGACCGGATTATGGAGGAACAACGTACTGTCTCTATCTGCAACATTCATCAGTTTATCAATATCAGGAACAGTAGACTTGGATTCTACTCTTGACTTCCTCATTGACCTTCTCTACTGGCTTTGACTTTGTTGACTTTGACTTTGACTTGTACGATTGCCATTGACCAGTCCTTAGGTACCATCGACGATTACAACAATCGGATATATTACCTACAAAACAATCTCTAAAATACTTTGTTTGTTTATAATTTGTTAAGTCATCATCAAAACTCAAATTGGCCAACAAATTCCCCATTTAACAAACTTTTGTTAAAAGAAAGAGTAAAACTAATAACTTTGAACATGTTAGAGATTAATCACAAGTTCAAACATATTTAGTAAATTAAATCGTTACAAGTAATTTACCAAATTCTAAGGCAAGCATATTACTCTAAAATATTTTTGGCGAAAATCATGTGATTAAGCATGACTTCAAATTTTTCAATTTTAAAATAAAACTGGAAACAAAACATAAACATAAATACCAAAAACATATAAACCAAAAACATAATAATTAAGAAACTTAAAGACATAAAATTAAAAAATTAAGAGACACAACAAATCAAGTAATTCTAATTAAGTAATTCAATACAATTATGAGTTGTAAGAACAAAGTGATATTCCATATGACTATTGTTTGCAACTCTTCTCCCTTAAGTATATCAAACAGTGAGTTAACAAACTAAGCATTCAAAACATTGTATAGGTTAGAGCATAAAACAGAGAAACAATTATCAAGATAATCTAAAAACATAAGCACTCACAAGCATTCATTTAAGTTTGTTTGCTACTCTTCCCCCTTTTGGCATCAATCAAAAAGTAGGGATATGAATCAAATCACAGCACTAAGGCAAGCGTTAGACAAATTAAGATAGTAAGCAGCAAACTAAGAAAATAAATGCCCAAACATAAATCGAGAAAGCATGCAAGCAAACATATTAGACCAAACATAAATCTTGGTGTTCCTTTATAGTTTTCTTTTATATTGTCTTGAGTATTTTTGATATTCAAATTCCGCAATAAAAAGGGCTAAAAATACTCAAAGTGCGCAAGTAACAATTCACCCCCCCCTTCTTGTTACAGTTCATTGTCTCTAAGTGTTTCTAGATAATTTTGTTTTGTTTGATGTATTTATTCTTAGATCCGTAATTTCGTTTTTAGATCTTGTTCTTGAAATTTCGTTTTTTATTTTGTAAAGTGACTTAAGGGCTGCGGTTCTAAATGTCCGCAGCCAATGCTTTTTTTATTTTGAAAAATGGGGTATTGGCTGCGGTTTTTATGTCCGCAGCCAATAACGTTTTCTCATTTGCTGCTACTCCAAGGGCTGCGAGACAAAACTGCAGCCAATACCCACAAAAAAACCGCAGCAAATGAGATTTTTTCCACTAGTGAATAAATAAAGTGATTAGGGAAGTGGCAAAGGAGGAGACAACGGTAGGGCTTTGGTTGAAATTAGAGTCCATATACATGTCCAAGACGGTGACGAATTGGTTGTTGTTGAAGAATAAGCTTCACGATGTTAGACTTGAGGAAGGTAGTTCTCTCAAATCTCATCTAGATGAATTTGATTCTATTGTTATAGATTTTTGTAATCGTAATGTTACTTTTGATGATAAGGATCTTGTCAATAAATTGTTGTGTTCTTTGCCTAAGAATTATAAGAATTTTAGAGTGACCGTTTTGTATGGAAAAGATGTGATTACTCTTGAGGACTGAGGAGGTAAAGGGTGATTTGTTGCAAAGAGAGTTGATTAAGAAGCAATTGACTAAGGGTAATGATGTGACACAAGGTGGAGTGGGCCTTGTTTTAAGGGGAAGATTCAAGGGCAATTTTGAGGAAAATAAACCCACACGTGATAAATCTAGGTCTATGTTTAGACATAAGAATATGGTGTGTTACAATTGCAAGAAAAAAGGACACATAAAGAAAATCTGCTCGAAGAAGGGAAAGAACAAGTGGAAGTGGAATGGAAATGGTTCCACTTTTCATGATTCGGCGTCAGCTGTTCAGAATAGTGATGATGATGGCTTTTGTGAAGATAGAACTATACTTCTTGCGGTGGAATCGGAGACTAGGTCTAGGGATCAATGGATTCTTGATTTAGGGTCCTCATATCACATTACCCTTGATAGGCATTGGTTTACTACGTATGAGAGTGTTCTTGGTGTTGTGGTGCTTATGGAGAATAATGCTTCATGTAAGGTGATGAGCATTGGATTTGTGAGATGGAGGAGACATATTAGGCCACTGAGATGGAGGAGTCTAGTGATGATTCTGTCGAACATGAGAACCATTGGAAGAAGACCCACGACCACCCCCACGGTTTGAGCTAGGTTGACCACGACAACGGCCACCCCGATATCAACTAGATTGAACCCGCGTCGGAGGAGTAACAACAGTACGAGAGGACCCATTTCCATAATCCTGTTGCTGGGCTGAGTACAAGGCAGTAGATTCCTCGGCAGATTCTCGTGATGCTTGGTGGTTTCTCCTTGCTTCATGGAGAATAAGCCGGGAGCGGGCTAGGTAGAAGGAAGGCAAGGGGTCCATTTGTTCCGAGCAGGTGGCCCTTGATCAGTTGGAGAACAAGCCGTTGGTCCGTCACGGGAGCGCCGACATTTGCAAGTTGATCGGCGAGGCTCTTGAGATGAAGACCATAAGAACTAACATCAGAAAATTGGACACGAATACAAAGCACGAGTGGGTTTATTATCTTGAAAAATATCACGCAAGTCTTCCCAGGCCTTTTGGGCCGTAGCTGCACTAGTGGGGGAAATAATGGTGGTCGGCAAATCTCTAGAAATGGTGCCATAAATCCATTGAAGGACACGATCATCTATACACTCCCATCCAGCTATGGTTTCAGATTCGGAGGTTGCAGTTTCAGAGGAAGAAGAAGCGGTGGTCGGAGGAATAATGTGGTGTATAACACGGTAAGCTTTGCAGTGGGTGGTAAAAAGATGGGACCATATGGAATACAAGCCTTTCTCCATTTCAAGAGTAATGGGAACATGGTTTTGAATATTGGTCACTGTCATGGCTGGGTGAATGGAGGTTTGTTTTGCCCTGTCCGCCATTAAAGAAGTAAAGAGGAAGGTTTGAAGGTAACAAACAGAAAGAGAGGAGGTATTACGACAGATATTATAATGCCCAGAGAATAACACAAACAAGAAGGATGGCAGGGAGGTTTTTACCGGAGAAGATGACCGGCGAGAATGAGGAAGCATTAGAGACAAAATAAGGGACAGAGTAGCAGAGGCGTTTTGTGAGGAAGATTAGCAGGCGGGGAATATTCGTACAAGAAGACAAATACCCAGGAGAGAGAGAACGTAGAGGGAGTGGCGGCTATTTTTAGGGATTGGCAAAAGCTGATACCATGTAGGAATTTATGATCCTTGCCTTTTCATATATCATGAGTCCAATATATATACACACTACAATCAACCCAAGAGCTATACAAAATTACAACACTATCCTTAGCTATACAGTATATACTACTAATACTCTCATTTATCATCTCTGCTTGTTACAAAGCCTAAACAAGGCTCTTTTATATCTCTTGTAAATTTAATGTAAGATCATTTGTTGTATAGCAATTGGGAATTAAGTTGAGAGCCACATCAAATTCTTAAGGTTTAGTGAGAGGTTTTTGGGGAATTGTTCTCTTCTCCCATCTTGAACAACTCTTAGAGGTTCTTGTATAGAGTGGATTATCGATTGTAACCAATACTCTAAAAAGAAATAATATTCATTCAATTGTTAAGGGTGTAGTTTTATAGTCTAACTAGTATAATATCCGTGCAATGCACGTAGTTGTTAACATAATGATAGATACAAACTACATGCAATTTTTATGATATCTAATGATATATGTTCGAAAATTACTAATTTGATAAACATATTTTAAAAGGCAATGTTAAGATTTTTTATTTACTGGAATAAACACAATTTGCAAAAAGTATTGCCTATATAATTTAGAAATTTTTTTTCCAACCAAAGATTGTTGAACATTTAGTGTCTAATAATCCTGAATATAATCACCAAGTAATACTAAGGTAGTGGGACAATATATAAGTCCGTAATAAATTAACTAAAGCTACTAAAAGTAGTGGGACAAAACGTATTGATATACTAGGTCCAAAAGGCATTCCAAGATAAGACTAAACAAGAAAAAGGGGTACCAAGTCAGGGCCTTAAAGCCGACTCGGCGATCCCCTCTTCTGTGCAAAAGCCGAGTCGGCTTTAGCTACTGGATAAAAGTGATTTTTGTCAGAAGGGCATCGCCGACTCGGCGACCCTTGTTTTTGACCCATCGCCGAGTCGGCGATCTGGGCTGGAAGTGACCGTTGCTTTTCTTCCCGTTTTCTTTGTGTTTAATGCCTTGGATACTCACTAATGCTCTTGATTTTCTGGTTAATTAGGGAGTATTAAGTAGAGCTATTCATGGGCGGGCGGGCGCGGGTAACGGGGCGGGTATTTGCTACAAAATCTACCCGCGGGCAGAAAAATTCAAATGCCCGCCCGCAATTGCGAGCATATTTTTTTTGTCGCTACCCGCCCATTTTTAAAGCGGGCGGGTGCCGCGGGCGCCGCGGGTATTTTCTCATAAATACCAAAAATACAATACAATATATAAAATTAAGTTTTGCTAATAATCAAAATACAATACATAGTCCAAAATACTACAAATAAATAAAACGTCTCAAAATAATCAAATTACATATATATTAAAATACTTAAAAGTCTCAAAACACTTAGTCAATGGTAACACAATGGTAACACTCTGCAAAATAATTACAAAACTGCTCTAATTAATATAGGAAATTAGGTTTTGGTATTAATTAATTAAAAAAACTGCTCTAATTTTAATTAATTAGCCAAGAAAATAGCCAGGAAAGACCCTGCAATATTTTGGGCCTTGTTTGTAGCCCACGAAATTATGTACAACTCCAAAACAGAATTCTAGAATGAAGTAGTGGACTGAAATTGTATTGGACATGGACTCATGAAGTAGTGGACTGAAATTGTTGGGTATTAAAAAAAAGCCCAAAGAATATTATTATTTATTAATATATTAAAATAAGCGGGCGGGCGGGTATACCCGCGGGTATTTTTTTATTGTCGCTACCCGCCCATTTATCTTGGCGGGCGGGTATTACCCGCCCAAACTTTAAATTTTTTTAAAAAATGCTACCCGTCCCCGCCCGTTTTTCGAGCCAAGCTGGCCGGGCCTGGCGAGTAGCCCGCCCATGAACAACTCTAGTATTAAGGACTATAATTCTCTAGAATAATGGTATTAATGTCTATGATCATGATTATGGTCATAATGGTGATTAATTGCAAAGGCTCCTCTATTGAGTATAAATAGAGGCCTTTGGATGAAGAATTCTAGACACCTTTCTCTGAAATTCTTAAGATTTTCTCATTTATCTTGTGCTAGTCAAGAGAGTAATTAACTCTTGTTCTTGCATTCCTTTGCTTATAATTCCTAAACACATTGTTATTACATTATACATCCTAAGTACTAAGGGTGTATTGGAGTTGATTGTATCTCGTTGTGAATTTTCAACTTCTAAACCCAAGTACCTTTGTAGGGGAAATATCACAAAAGGATAGTGAGCACACACCTTCAACTTGTGTCAAGTTTCCGGGCAACGGTTGTCGTTACACAATAATCTTCTTTATTTCATAGCATTGTAATCATGTTGTAATTTTCATTTTGTCATCACACAAAGGTGTTTATACAAATTCCCGCTTGTAATTTGTATTAGCATGATTTACTACCGTCAATAATCTTTTGTGATATTATTCTTCATCGATGGCAACAATGAAGGATTTCACTTCTAACTTTGCGAAGTTAGAGAAGTTTGTCGGCTTCGACTTTAGACGTTGGTAAAAGAAGATGATGTTTATGCTCACTACCTTGAATGTGGCTTATGTGATTAGTTCACCTAAGCAGGATGCACCAAAGTCGGATGATCCGGAAACCGAGGTGATTGAACAAAATCGAAAGCGGTCCAAATGGGACAACGATGACTTCATTTGCCGGGGTCTCATCCTCAATGGCATGCAAGATGCCTTGTTTGATATCTACCAATACCATGATTCCACAAAGGAGTTGTGGGATGCTTTGGAGAACAAATACATGGCGGAGGATGCTAGCTCTAAGAAATTCCTAGTAAGTAATTTTAATTCTTACAAAATGGTAGAAGGTCGCCCTATAATAGATCAATTTCATGAATTACAAAGGATGCATGCTAACCTAAAATTGCATAAAATTGAAATTGATGAGGTCTTTTTAGTGTCAAGCATTATAGACAAATTGCCTCCCTCTTGGAGGGATGTTAGACATGCTCTAAAGCATAAAAGAGAGGAGATTACACTCTCCGATCTTGGACAACACATAATTGTCGAGTCTGGCATACGGGTTCATGAGAACCGAAAGGATGAAAATCCTAATGTTGGTACTATCAACATGGTTGCGGAAGGGAAACCACCACCCCGTTCCGGAGATAAGAGGAAGAGGAATGACTCTTCCAAGGGCAAGGCTACTATTCCCAATACCGAAAAGGTATGTTGGGATTGTGGTAAACCCGGGCACCGAAGGAAAAATTGCTTTGTTATAAAGAACAAGCAAAAGAAGGCAAATGGGAGTGGTCAAGCTTCAACAAGCAAAGGACCATCCACTCAAGGTAATCTTGCATTTTTGAATGAAAATTCTAATATGAGTTTTTCATCTATGAATACTAATATTAGTGCTATGCAGGATGATTCTTTGTCTTGGTGGATCGATTCGGGGGCATCGAGGCATGTATGCAATTCTACTAAATGGTTCAAATATTTTAACAAGGTTGTTGATGGGGAGCATCTCTACATGGGAAACAATGCACCTATCATGGTCCAAGGCAAAGGACAAGTTGAACTATTGTTTACTTCGGGGAATCTCTCAATTTTAAGAGATGTGTATTTTGCACCCGAAATAGGTAGAAATTTAGTCTCGGGTGCTATTTTGAATAGATTGGGCTACAAACTATTGTTTGAAGCCGATAGGTGTATTATCTCCAAAATAATTTGTTTATTGGTCGTGCTTATTTATGTAATAGTCTTTTTTTTTGAAGAAAATATAATAGTCTTTTTAAACTATCATTAGACATGAATAAAAATGTTGTTTGTAATGTTTCTAATATGAATGAAAGTGATGATTTACATTATTTGTGGCATGTTAGATTAGCACATGTAAACTTTGACAAAATTTCTTTTATGTCAAAACATGAGCTTATACCTATGTGTGTTAAGATGTCTAAGAATAGCAAAACGTGCATGTTAAATAAGATCACTAGAACACCCTTTAAAAGTGTTTAACGAAAATTTGAAATTTTGGAGTTAATCCATAGTGATCTTTGTGATTTTCATAGTACACCGTCTTTGGGAAATAAAAAGTATGTGATAACTTTTATTGATGATTTCTCAAAGTTTTGTTATGTATATCTTTTACATACAAAAGATGAGGCTCTTGAACATTTTAAGATTTACAAAAATGAAGTAGAATTACAAATTGGAAGTAAACTTAAAAGGTTAAGAACTGATAAAGGAGGTGAATATTATGATCCTATTATTTTAACTCAATGGGTATTATACATGAAACCACCGTCGGTTATGCACCACAATCAAATGGTGCGGCGGAGAGGAAAAAATGTACTCTACAAGAGATGGTTAATTCCATGTTATCCTACTTGGGTTTGAGTGATGGATTTTGGGGTGAAGCAATGTTGACGGCTTGTCACATTCTTAACCGTGTTCCAACACTACAACAAAACCCGGAGTTCTTAGACGCTTATTTTTAGACACAATTGAAAGCGTCAAAAAAAAAATACATCCTTTAGACGCTTTATATTCAACGGTAAAAAGGGTCTAAAGTTAATACTATAAAAAGCGTTAAAAAACCCAAATAACTTTTTGGGTTAAAATTTTAATAATAGAGCGTCATTCCCTTTATTCTCAAATTTAAACAACCTGGCGCTCCCTCAACGCGAACTTGTACTCTCAAAAATAATTGTCAGTTTTAATTAGAATTAGAAGTTAATTAGTAATGTATTCTCAAAAAACCGCTATTAGGGCTGGATATTTTCATCATCTACTTCCCTCAATGCGCCGTCTTCGTCTACCTCAACTCATCTCTTCATCATCCCTCAACACCTCGGGTCTCCATCCTTCAACTCGTCTTCGTCCTTCTTCAAATTAGGTATGTGAATCGCAAAATCTGAGAAGTTTGGTCAATTTTGCTCAACAAATAATCACCATCTGCAAATCAGTTATGTGAATGAATGCCATTCAATGTCTTGTATCTATATTTCGCTTATACTGTGTTGTTTGTGAATGAATTCTTTATTCAATTTTATTTTTTTATACAATTCTTGGGTGCTGTTTTTTATTACCCAATTGATAAGTCTTTTGTTGATTCAATGAATTCTTGTATCTCAATTTTCATTAATAATTTAGTTGTTGATTCAATGGATAATTTTTTAAGGACACTCGTGATTATTATTCAATTCTGCCATTGGGGTTGTATTTCTTTGAGATTAATTTTGTAATTTTAGTTATGTTTATTGGTGTTGCTCTCGATGGATTCCATTACTATCTTCATATTGAAAATTTGTTTTTTTTGCTGCCAACTCACCATTCTCCCAAATCCTTCCATTAAAACGTTTATACTCAATTTAATCAACTACCCACAAATTTTCAACTCACTTAATTTTCAAAGCTTCAAAACTCAACTTTTAGTCAGCAAAAAAAAAAGATTTTTCTTTGTGGGTATAATTGAAATCTGGTTATATAATTGCGTTATTACTATTTGCTCTCAAGTCTTTGAACAAGAGAGAGATGTCTTTGAGCAGGAAGTAAGTCATAAAAACTTTTTACAGTTCAATAACTTTATAGTGAATTTGTAAATTTTTTTCTTCTTTTTGTATATATGTGAATGTATCTTCTGAAATTTTTTGCAATTGGTGCAGTGTTTGTAATATTATCCTGATTTTCCCTTGTAAATGACTATCAAATTATGGGCTACTAATTGTTCCTTGTTTTAATTGGCTTTATTTTTAAGTTTTAACCTCTGATGTTTGTTACTTTTTCAACATTTGATTTAATCAATTCTTTTTACTTGACGTTTTGACACTTATTATATTCTGCTTTCAGTCGATACAGCTCTGGTTCAAGTCTAGATTATAATTACAGTTCTCCACAATACAGGTAAAAGAGTAAAATTATAATCGGTTACAAGCTTGTTCGGATTCTGATCTTTGTAACTTACGTTGTTGTGTTTATTGTATGTTGTCCAAGCGTGAGCTACTCTCCAAGTGCTCCACGTTACTATCATTCTACCACTTGTCTGTACGCTCCACGTTGTCATCTTGTGGTCAATACTGAGTTTTTGTTAGACTAGGTTACGGAGAGAGCGATCGTGATCTAACAAGAACGCTGAAATCATGGTTATCAAAGTAAGATAGTAAAAAACATAATTAATTATCTTACTTTTGTTGAATATAATAGGTCCCAAGAGTCTAAGCTAGAACATTCCTCCACAACTTTGATTTTCTGGAACCAATGTTTACTTTGTTAGTAATATAATGTGTTGGTTGTCATGTTGTGTGGGTATTATTATGTTAATTTTGTCTCCTTTCCCCTGTTGTAGGTTTGTTTATCATACCGAGTTGGAGATCTCTTTGTGCTGATCATGGTGAAAGAATCAGGTACACCCAATTCTAGCTCAAAGTTATATATTTAGATATAATATGTAGTACAAAAGAGGAATCAACCCATAAAGAATCAGCTTTTGACATACTTATACAACATTACAGTCTTAGTTGAAATTTTTGTTAAAAAATTTTGTTTTTATTTCTTGTATGCCCACAGAACTATTCTTCCCATAATATGACAAGCTAGTCATTGTCTAATTTAGTTTTGACCACTTATAAAAGAAACTGAGATGTATACTTGTCTTGAATATGAATAGTAAGATTCTTCAACCATTCCTTGCATTAATTCTTTGGTTGGTTGTTGCTTCATGAGTTGCCTTGTCAGTTGCTATGGATTAGGGTGTTATTTCATGGTTGCCTTCCATAGTCTATTGTTGTGCTGCTATTATTGTTTTGATAATAATCTGTTGTTGTGTAAATTTGTCAATTTCAAAAGTGTAGGAGAAACTCAATTTCCATTTAACTTTTTTTGTCTATTGCTTAATTATAGGCAATGGTTCATGAATTGATAGGAATTTCAGTTAGGGAATTTATTAAAAAGTTTGGAAAGATTCCTAAAGATCAGCACATAAATAATCCATTGATGGAAGTCTTGTCATCTAATGAACAAACTAGATGAGCTCAACTTAATTCTCAGGCAGGTTTTTTATATTGGGAGTAAGATTAATAAGACAATATTCAAGTAGCTAGCTTTTCGATCAATTGAAGACCACACCGACATCATCATTTCCATTAAGTTGATATAAAATGAGAAGAGGTAAATGCCCGTATACTAATTTTTTGGTTCTATAATTTGGGTGAAATTTAACCTTTCGAGGATGGTTATTTGTAGAAGAAAGACTAAAGTGGTTTAGAACTATTGTAATTTAGTGGTAATATGCATTGGTTAACACAGATAATGCAGTGTTGCAATGTGACTTTTAGTAAAATAAGAACAAATCTAAATTAGAGGTGGTTCAATTCTATATTAACTTAACTATTAGAGAATACAAATATTATTTAATTAGCTCTAAACAAATGTCTCAAAACATCCTGGAGATATTCTCACTCACAATGCTTTTCAAATTAAAATAAATAATGATGGAAAATTGCAACTGCACAAGGCACCATTAACAAATGTCAACCTTTTTCTTTGAGCACTAATTTTGGATTGTTGGAATTTGTTGATGGTTGAGTTTGGATTTGCCATTTCAATGTTTGCAGGTGATTTTTGAAAATTTTGAAATGTTTATTTTACAAATGAAACTCTGCCGAAATTTGTACAAAATTTTCTCGAATTTTCTAAAAAAGTTAAATTTTAATTATAAGGGGTGTAGTATGTTAATGATCATTACTATTAACTTGTTTCTTTATGCCGTTCTTGTTTTTATAATTAAAGTAATCATCAACCCTATTTTTTTGCAGATGTTAACTTTTCATCTAATAGACTTAGCTTGGAATGAAGAAGCAAACTTGTGGTTTACTCTCTTAGATTACTATTGAGCTTCTTATATTGTCAAGAAAACCTCAATACAAACTATGTTGTATACCCTTTAAAATTTGTTGTAATGGATATAGATATTTTGATATTTGAGCATATATATTGTCCATAGTAATTTGCACAATATATACATATGAAAATTAATTGTGAATTGCTTTTTATTTTAAGTATATAATTTTTGGTTGATGAGTAAAAAATTATATGCCATGAGGTTGATGTGAAAATTTGTTCATTGCCTTTTAATGGAAAAGTACCCAATCAAATTCACTAAGCAACTAGGTAAAGGGCTTTTAGATACATTTGGATGTCACAAATCTAAACTATTATGGTTAGGTTTTTAGTGTTTTTAACCCTTTAATATGTCTAAAACACAAATATTTTAGACGCTTTAAATTGTCTAAAAAATACAAATATTTTAGACGCTTTAAAGTGTCTAAAAAATACAAATATTTTAGACGCTTTAAAATGTCTAAATCCACTTTTAGACGCTTTTCTCTATCACAAATGAACATATGAAAAATTAACGCGGCATAAGTCTTGTGACATAAAAAAGCGTCTAAAAGAAACTTATTTTAGACAACAAAAAGCGTTTAAAAAAAGCGTCTAAAAGTTTTGTGACACTTGATTTTTAGACGCTTGGAAAAGCGTCTAAAAAATTATTTTAGACGCAAAAAAGCGTCTAAAAGCTCCGTGCTTTAGCGTCTAAAACCCATATGTTTTTTTGTAGTGCAATAAGAACGAATAAGGAAACTCCTTATGAACTTTGGTACAAAAAGAAACCTAACTTAACTTATCTTAAGGTTTGGGGTTGTAGGGCCATTGTAAGATTGCCGGTAACAAGAAAAAGAAACTCGGTGAACGAGGTGTTGAATGCATCTTTATAGGGTATGCTATCCATAGCAAAACCTATAGGTTCTATGTTATAGAACAAAATGACTATATATCGATTCATTCGATTATAGAGTCCAGAGATGCGATTTTTAATGAAATTAGATTTTCATCATTGAGTAGACAAAGATATCTACAAGTTTGTACAAATGACAATGTTGATGATAATCAACAAGGTTCACTTCTAGATGTTGATGAAAGTCAACAAATAGATGAACAAGAATTAGTTGATCCTATTCCTAAACGGAGTAAGAGACAACGGAAAGCTAAAAGCTTTGGACCGGATTTCCAAGTATACTTGGTTGAAGGTGATAGAAGTGAAGTATCTTCTAGCGTTCCATATTTATATAATGTGGAAGGTGACCCATTGACTTATAGCGATGCTATGGCATCACATGATAGCGCTTTTTGGAAAGAGGCTATTGATGATGAGATGCAATCCATCATGGGAAATAACACTTAGGTGTTAGTGGATCTTCCTATTGATAAGTTCAAAGCCCATTTAGTGGCTCAAGGCTTTAGACAAAAGCACGGTATCGATCATTTCAATACATATGCACCGGTTGCAAGAATAACCACTATTCGGTTATTGGTAGCGTTAGCTACGGTCTATCATCTAGAAATACATCAAATGGATGTTAAAACCGCATTTCTATATGGGGAATTAGATGAGGAGGTTTATATAAAACAACCCGAAGGGTTTGTTTTGAAAGGACAGGAGCAAAAGGTGTGTAAACTTGTGAAGTCGTTATATGGACTTAAACAAGCACCTAAGCAGTGGCATCAAAAATTTGATGAAACCATATTGTCTTTTGGATTCAAGTTGAATCAAGCCGATAAGTGTGTATATAGCAAGTTAGATAGCCATGGTAATGGCATTATCATTTGTTTATATGTCGATGACATGTTTATTTTTAGCACTTGTAAAGCACAAGTCCAAGAGACAAAAGACTTTTTGTCTAGATCCTTTCAGATGAAGGATATGGGGGAGGCCGATGTGATCTTAGGCATTAAGATCATAAGGCAAGGCAACCGTATTAAGTTAAGTCAAGCTCACTATGTTGAGAAGATACTTAAGCGGTTTAATATGCTTGATAAAGCGCCGGTCTCTACTCCCATTGAACCGGGTATGAAATTTGCAAAACATATCGGTCAACCAATTTCACAATTAGAGTATTCAAAGATCATAGGATCTTTGATGTATGCTTTGACAAGTACTAGGCCTGACATAGCATTTGCGGTTTGTAAACTTAGTAGATTTACTAGTAACCCGGGTCCCCATCATTGGATGGCGATAAGGAGAGTTTTAAGATACTTGTTGCGTACCAAGGATTATGGTATAGCGTATAGCGGAGAACCTCCTATTCTAGAAGGTTATTCCGATGCTAGCTGGATCACTAATGAAGAGGATAACTCTTCTACTAGTGGATGGGTGTTTGTTTATGGGGGAGGTGCCATTTCTTGGTCCTGTAAGAAACAAACATGTATAGCCGACTCTACGATGTCAGCTGAGTTTATTGCTCTTGCTTCAGCAGCTAGTGAAGCAGAGTGGTTGAGGAATCTCATGTTTGAGATACCTTTGTTACCTAAGCCAATTTCACCGGTTGCAATCCATGTGGATTGCATGACGGCTTTAGGTAGAGCTTATAGTCAAGTATATAATGGTAAGTCTCTTCATATTGCTCTTAGGCATAGCCTAGTGCAAGGACTTATCATTAACGGGGTCATAACTTTTTACTATGTGAACACTAAGTTCAATGTGGCGGATTCGTTTACGAAAGCCATGAATAGAGATTCAATTGAGAAAGCCTCAGTTGAAATCGGATTATGTGAATAAAATCATTTGGGAAGGCCCAATTCACGCATGAGTAACATCGTGTCTGAATTCAATGTGGTAAAGTCCTCTTGATTTTTGTTAAAGCAACTCGTTATATGACCCATCGTTGCTTTGTACCGTGATGGAATAAGGTAGTCATCTTGAAAGTTCTCAAGATCAAGGGTTGAAGAGCTCTTGGTGTTATATCCACGTCACGGCGTTAATTCAATCCGTAGGGATATTAGCGTTGACGCATGAAATGTATTATGAGTTTTGGTAAATGAGAGGCTTATTATACCCAAAATGGGGGAGGATTGTTGAACATTTAGTGTCTAATAATCCTGAATATAATCACCAAGTACTACTAAGATAGTGGGACAATATATAAGTCCGTAATAAATAACTAAAGCTACTAAAAGTAGTGGGACAAAACGTATTGATATACTAGGTCCAAAAGTCATTACAAGATAAGATTAAACAAGAAAAAGGGGTACCAAGTCAGGGCCTTAAAGCCGACTCAACGATCCCCTCTTCTGTGCTAAAGCCGAGTCGGCTTTAGCTTATGGATCAAAGTGATTTTGGTCAGAAGGGCATCGCCGACTTGGCGACCCTTGTTTTTGACCCATCGCCGAGTCGGCGATCTTGGCTGGAAGTGACCGTTGCTTTTCTTCCCGTTTTATTTGTGTTTAATGCCTTGGATACTCACTAATGCTCTTGATTTTCTGGTTAATTAGGGAGTATTAAGGACCATAATTCTCTAGAATAATGGTATTAATGTCTATGATCATGATTATGGTCATAATGGTGATTAAGTGCAAAGGCTCCTCTATTGAGTATAAATAGAGGCCTTTGGATGAAGAATTCTAGACACCTTTCTCTGAAATTCTTAAGCTTTTCTCATTTGTCTTGTGCTAGTCAAGAGAGTAATTAACTCTTGTTCTTGCATTCCTTTGCTTATAATTCCTAAACACATTGTTATTACATTATACATCCTAAGTACTAAGGGTGTATTGAAGTTGATTGTATCTCGTTGTGAATTTCCAACTTCTAAACCCAAGTACCTTTGTGGGGGGAAATATCACAAAAGGATAGTGAGCACACGCCTTCAACTTGTGTTAAGTTTCCGGGTAACGGTTGTCGTTACACAACCTTCTTTATTTCATAGCATTGTAATCATCTTGTAATTTTCATTTTGTCATCAAACAAAGGGGTTTATACAAATTTCCGCTTGTAATTTGTATTAGCATTATTTACTACCGTCAATAAAGATTTTATTAATTTAAGTATATTATTTGAAAAAAAAAAGTTTTGGAATAAGTTAACATAATAGTATTGATTTAGCATTCATTTCAAAAAAAAGTTAGTAGTGATATAGCATCATTCTTTAATCATAAATCATGTCATTTATCAAGCCAAATTATGTTTGCTATTTATTACGTGAATAAAATTGAAGCTAATAAATAAACTACCATTTTTAGATGTAATTTAAAATAAAGATATTTAATATTTTTAATTCATTTGGCAAAGGGCAATTGGCAAATGGCTATGAGAATAGCATTTGTTATTTTACAGCAAAATTATTAAATTGTATGATATCAAATTGATATTAGGATTTTCTCCACCTCCCAAATAAATTTCTATATTATAACTAAACTAGTATATGTCCCGTGCAATGCACAACTACGATAATTTATTAAGTTACATAAAAAAATTATTGAATATAATTGTTTATGTTCCAAAACTAATCATTATATTGATCATAACCATATTTTATTTTACTAACCAAAAAAATTATTAGTTATTCAACAACAATTTTATATTATATGGTATTTAACAACTATTTTACATTATAAGGTTATTTAACAACGACTATTTTATATTCTAATTATTTTTGTATCGTAAATACAATATAATTAATTGTTTAGTCTTCTAATTTACTAAATCAAAGTTACCTAATTTTTCTTTTAAAAAAAGTGTATTTAAAAATTTTAAGGTTCTAGAATTGACTTTTTCTTACTATTATTATTAATTAAGAAATCGAGTTTAATTATAAAATTCAAAGTTTTCATATTTAATTACTTAAGATTTAAGAGGAAAAACATGATGTATAGAAATGACATGTGTCATATCCTTTTATTGTTTTAGTAGAATGTATGATTAATTATTATAATTTAATTAGTATGTCTAATTATTAGCGTTATCTACATGATCTCTTTCAATATCATTTACGTAATATTACTATACTTACTATTCATTGAGCAATTTAGTTATCTTAATTAGTTATCTACTGTCTAGTAATTATAAATTTAGTTAGTTCCTTAGCTATTGTGTGATATCCGAAATTTAGCTTGAAAAGGGATTGATAGACTACTCATATCAACAACGTGCAATTTCTTTTCATGGGAGCTCATTTGCTAAGAACTCCACAGTTAAGTGTGCTTGGTGGGGAGCAATCTCAGGATGGGTGACCTATTGGGAAGTTTTCCTGTGTGCGCACGAGTGAAGCCAAAGTGCGCTGGAAAGACTTGTGTTGGTCTGTGGGGCTAGTCTACAGTCTCCATGAGTAGTCACCGGTGGTCCGTTGGTCCGAGGTGTTACAAAACGAAACTAATATTTTTTTTTACCGAATTCGAAATAATAATATTAAGTTAAAAGTAACTTATGTTTCTTAAAATACGCTATTGTACGGTGAACATAAAGCTTAACTAAAATTTTGGGTTTTACACGAGCTTTATAAGTGCACGTATAACAATTCAATGGGAGACCGCGAAATAAGTTGCTGAAATTGAGAGTAAACTAATGGATCATTAGCTTACCTTGAAGAATGAAAATGGAATTGGAGCCCCTAGAAATGAAACAGAATGTTCTTAATTTGTAAAATGAAAATGGTGATGGAGCTTTACGTATTTAAAAAGTCAGGTTCATAATTAACTATTTTATTATTTTAAATCATGTTTTTAAAGAAGCAGTCTCTTTTATTTTTTTTTATTAGAATTGAATTAGTCCATATCAAGCCGTGAGCACGGCAACATAGAATTTGTCAAAAATCAATTAGATTAAACTTTTTAATCAAGTTTTTGTAAATTATAAACTACTCAACACGTTTTTCTGGTTATTTTTTATCAGATTGATTAATTTAGCCTTACTTAATGCTAGAATACTCTAGAGTTCACTCATTGTTGGACAATTTAGAAATAATTGATCCAATTTTCAAATAAAAACTTATATTACCCCAGATTCTTACCACAATTAACTTTATAAAACATCTATTATAAAATATTTTTATTTTTTTATGGTTAGTTTACTATATTTGTTTTATCTAGCTTTATTTACGCCTAAATAAATTTTCTTTTTTAGATTCAAATCATTATGATGCTATTTTTTCGTTTAGTTGTTTTTTTTCTTCTTTTCTTGACAAAAACCTATATATATTTACATAATAATTACGAAAGTGAAAAACAATGTCTCTGATCGTATATCAAGATTAAAATTTTAATCAGTTTTGCAAAATTTGTGAAAACTGAATATCTAGACCGCAAACCGAATATTTAAGAAATTACATATAGCCCACCAACATTAATGTATTAGTGTAGGCCCAATACATTCTAAACCTAAAAAATTAAAAACCCTAACCCTTGATAATACATGTACTAATGTCGTCCCACTCCCACACTTGTTTAGTATATTACAAGACTTTGTTTAGTATTTTGCAAGATTTGTATTTTTGAATGACTTTGTAAGACATTATGTCTATTATTATTATTCTTGTATGATTTGCTATAGTCTTAATTATTGTAATTGTAGTTTAAATTGTTATTCGGCCAAAAAAGAAAAAGTCGGTCTAGGAAATTCGGTCTGCAATTTGGTTTGGTCTACAAATAAAAAACACGGTTCGATTTGGTTCGATCTAGAAACTAATTTGCTTCGGTGTTTGTCTGAAAATATGGAGACCGAATAAAACATGGTTTGAACTGATTTGAAATCTGTCACTTAATATACAATACCCCATTTCAAATCGAACCATGTTTTATTCGGTCCCTATATTTCAATCTTCTGCCTACTAAACTTCTTCACAATTCTTCCCCCATTCAATACCTATGAAATCTGAATAACATCACCACTGCCAACGATAATATGATTATGACTGCTAGAATTAGTATAAGATGAGAGTGTACCTGCCAACGATGTCATGTGATTAGTAGCGCCGATGTCCATATACCACGTACCATCTGGAGGGGTAAGAGACATAGTATGAACTGCAGCTGTAATTTCTGTAGGGCAATATGAAGAAGAAGAGCCTGGAGAATGCACCGGTTGACTGTGATATGCTTGGGGACGAGGTCCTAAAACACCAGCAATAGACATAGGACCCAAAGACCGTGGCCAAGACATAGAGCTAGAAAGGTAAGGGCAAGGTGGGATTGACCAAGGGGGATAAGACCATGTACCCCATGGAGGAGACATATTAGGCCACTGAGATGGAGGAGTCCAGTGATGATTCTGTCGAACATGAGAACCATTGGAAGAAGACCCACGACCACCCCCACGGTTTGAGCTAGGTTGACCACGACAACGGCCACCCCGATATCAACTAGATTGAACCCGCGTCGGAGGAGTAACACCAATACGAGAGGACCCATTTCCATAATCCTGTTGCTGGGCTGAGTACAAGGCAGTAGATTCCTCGGCAGATTCTCGTGATGCTTGGTGGTTTCTCCTTGCTTCATGGAGAATAAGCCGGGAGCGGGCTAGGTAGAAGGAAGGCAAGGGGTCCATTTGTTCCGAGCAGGTGGCCACATCATTGTATGTCCGGGGAAGGCCCTTGATCAGTTGGAGAACAAGCCGTTGGTCCGTCACGGGAGCGCCGACATTTGCAAGTTGATCGGCGAGGCTCTTGAGATGAAGACCATAAGAACTAACATCAGAAAATTGGACAAGAATACAAAGCACGAGTGGGTTTATTATCTTGAAAAATATCACGCAAGTCTTCCCAGGCCTTTTGGGCCGTAGCTGCACTAGTGGGGGAAATAATGGTGGTCGGCAAATCTCTAGAAATGGTGCCATAAATCCATTGAAGGACACGATCATCTATACACTCCCATCCAGCTATGGTTTCAGATTCGGAGGTTGCAGTTTCAGAGGAAGAAGAAGCGGTGGTCGGAGGAATAATGTGGTGTATAACACGGTAAGCTTTGCAGTGGGTGGTAAAAAGATGGGACCATATGGAATACAAGCCTTTCTCCATTTCAAGAGTAATGGGAACATGGTTTTGAATATTGGTCACTGTCATGGCTGGGTGAATGGAGGTTTGTTTTGCCCTGTCCGCCATTAAAGAAGTAAAGAGGAAGGTTTGAAGGTAACAAACAGAAAGAGAGGAGGTATTACGGCAGATATTATAATGCCCAGAGAATAACACAAACAAGAAGGATGGCAGGGAGGTTTTTACCGGAGAAGATGACCGGCGAGAATGAGGAAGCATTAGAGACAAAATAAGGGACAGAGTAGCAGAGGCGTTTTGTGAGGAAGATTAGCAGGCGGGGAATATTCGTACAAGAAGACAAATACCCAGGAGAGAGAGAACGTAGAGGGAGTGGCGGCTATTTTTAGGGATTGGCAAAAGCTGATACCATGTAGGAATTTATGATCCTTGCCTTTTCATATATCATGAGTCCAATATATATACACACTACAATCAACCCAAGAGCTATACAAAATTACAACACTATCCTTAGCTATACAGTATATACTACTAATACTCTCATTTATCATCTCTGCTTGTTACAAAGCCTAAACAAGGCTCTTTTATATCTCTTGTAAATTTAATGTAAGATCATTTGTTGTATAGCAATTGGGAATTGAGTTGAGAGCCACATCAAATTCTTAAGGTTTAGTGAGAGGTTTTTGGGGAATTGTTCTCTTCTCCCATCTTGAACAACTCTTAGAGGTTCTTGTATAGAGTGGATTATCGATTGTAACCAATACTCTAAAAAGAAATAATATTCATTCAATTGTTAAGGGTGTAGTTTTATAGTCTAACTAGTATAATATCCGTGCAATGCACGTAGTTGTTAACATAATGATAAATACAAACTACATGCAATTTTTATGATATCTAAAGATATATGTTCGAAAATTACTAATTTGATAAACATATTTTAAAAGGCAATGTTAAGATTTTTTATTTACTGGAATAAACACAATTTGCAAAAAGTATTGCCTATATAATTTAGAAATTTTTTTTCCAACCAAAGATTGTTGAACATTTAGTGTCTAATAATCCTGAATATAATCACCAAGTAATACTAAGGTAGTGGGACAATATATAAGTCCGTAATAAATTAACTAAAGCTACTAAAAGTAGTGGGACAAAACGTATTGATATACTAGGTCCAAAAGGCATTCCAAGATAAGACTAAACAAGAAAAAGGGGTACCAAGTCAGGGCCTTAAAGCCGACTCGGCGATCCCCTCTTCTGTGCAAAAGCCGAGTCGGCTTTAGCTACTGGATAAAAGTGATTTTTGTCAGAAGGGCATCGCCGACTCGGCGACCCTTGTTTTTGACCCATCGCCGAGTCGGCGATCTGGGCTGGAAGTGACCGTTGCTTTTCTTCCCGTTTTCTTTGTGTTTAATGCCTTGGATACTCACTAATGCTCTTGATTTTCTGGTTAATTAGGGAGTATTAAGTAGAGCTATTCATGGGCGGGCGGGCGCGGGTAACGGGGCGGGTATTTGCTACAAAATCTACCCGCGGGCAGAAAAATTCAAATGCCCGCCCGCAATTGCGAGCATATTTTTTTTGTCGCTACCCGCCCATTTTTAAAGCGGGCGGGTGCCGCGGGCGCCGCGGGTATTTTCTCATAAATACCAAAAATACAATACAATATATAAAATTAAGTTTTGCTAATAATCAAAATACAATACATAGTCCAAAATACTACAAATAAATAAAACGTCTCAAAATAATCAAATTACATATATATTAAAATACTTAAAAGTCTCAAAACACTTAGTCAATGGTAACACAATGGTAACACTCTGCAAAATAATTACAAAACTGCTCTAATTAATATAGGAAATTAGGTTTTGGTATTAATTAATTAAAAAAACTGCTCTAATTTTAATTAATTAGCTAAGAAAATAGCCAGGAAAGACCCTGCAATATTTTGGGCCTTGTTTGTAGCCCACGAAATTATGTGCAACTCCAAAACAGAATTCTAGAATAAAGTAGTGGACTGAAATTGTATTGGACATGGACTCATGAAGTAGTGGACTGAAATTGTTGGGTATTAAAAAAAAGCCCAAAGAATATTATTATTTATTAATATATTAAAATAAGCGGGCGGGCGGGTATACCCGCGGGTATTTTTTTATTGTCGCTATCCGCCCATTTATCTTGGCGGGCGGGTATTACCCGCCCAAACTTTAAATTTATTTAAAAAATGCTACCCGCGCCCGCCCGTTTTTCGAGCCAGGCGGGCCGGGCCTGGCGAGTAGCCCGCCCATGAACAGCTCTAGTATTAAGGACTATAATTCTCTAGAATAATGGTATTAATGTCTATGATCATGATTATGGTCATAATGGTGATTAATTGCAAAGGCTCCTCTATTGAGTATAAATAGAGGCCTTTGGATGAAGAATTCTAGACACCTTTCTCTGAAATTCTTAAGATTTTCTCATTTATCTTGTGCTAGTCAAGAGAGTAATTAACTCTTGTTCTTGCATTCCTTTGCTTATAATTCCTAAACACATTGTTATTACATTATACATCCTAAGTACTAAGGGTGTATTGGAGTTGATTGTATCTCGTTGTGAATTTTCAACTTCTAAACCCAAGTACCTTTGTAGGGGAAATATCACAAAAGGATAGTGAGCACACACCTTCAACTTGTGTCAAGTTTCCGGGCAACGGTTGTCGTTACACAATAATCTTCTTTATTTCATAGCATTGTAATCATGTTGTAATTTTCATTTTGTCATCACACAAAGGTGTTTATACGAATTCCCGCTTGTAATTTGTATTAGCATGATTTACTACCGTCAATAATCTTTTGTGATATTATTCTTCATCGATGGCAACAATGAAGGATTTCACTTCTAACTTTGCGAAGTTAGAGAAGTTTGTCGGCTTCGACTTTAGACGTTGGCAAAAGAAGATGATGTTTATGCTCACTACCTTGAATGTGGCTTATGTGATTAGTTCACCTAAGCAGGATGCACCAAAGTCGGATGATCCGGAAACCGAGGTGATTGAACAAAATCGAAAGCGGTCCAAATGGGACAACGATGACTTCATTTGCCGGGGTCTCATCCTCAATGGCATGCAAGATGCCTTGTTTGATATCTACCAATACCATGATTCCACAAAGGAGTTGTGGGATGCTTTGGAGAACAAATACATGGCGGAGGATGCTAGCTCTAAGAAATTCCTAGTAAGTAATTTTAATTCTTACAAAATGGTAGAAGGTCGCCCTATAATAGATCAATTTCATGAATTACAAAGGATGCATGCTAACCTAAAATTGCATAAAATTGAAATTGATGAGGTCTTTTTAGTGTCAAGCATTATAGACAAATTGCCTCCCTCTTGGAGGGATGTTAGACATGCTCTAAAGCATAAAAGAGAGGAGATTACACTCTCCGATCTTGGACAACACATAATTGTCGAGTCTGGCATACGGGTTCATGAGAACCGAAAGGATGAAAATCCTAATGTTGGTACTATCAACATGGTTGCGGAAGGGAAACCACCACCCCGTTCCGGAGATAAGAGGAAGAGGAATGACTCTTCCAAGGGCAAGGCTACTATTCCCAATACCGAAAAGGTATGTTGGGATTGTGGTAAACCCGGGCACCGAAGGAAAAATTGCTTTGTTATAAAGAACAAGCAAAAGAAGGCAAATGGGAGTGGTCAAGCTTCAACAAGCAAAGGACCATCCACTCAAGGTAATCTTGCATTTTTGAATGAAAATTCTAATATGAGTTTTTCATCTATGAATACTAATATTAGTGCTATGCAGGATGATTCTTTGTCTTGGTGGATCGATTCGGGGGCATCGAGGTATGTATGCAATTCTACTAAATGGTTCAAATATTTTAACAAGGTTGTTGATGGGGAGCATCTCTACATGGGAAACAATGCACCTATCATGGTCCAAGGCAAAGGACAAGTTGAACTATTGTTTACTTCGGGGAATCTCTCAATTTTAAGAGATGTGTATTTTGCACCCGAAATAGGTAGAAATTTAGTCTCGGGTCCTATTTTGAATAGATTGGGCTACAAACTATTGTTTGAAGCCGATAGGTGTATTATCTCCAAAATAATTTGTTTATTGGTCGTGCTTATTTATGTAATAGTCTTTTTTTTTTGAAGAAAATATAATAGTCTTTTTAAACTATCATTAGACATGAATAAAAATGTTGTTTGTAATGTTTCTAATATGAATGAAAGTGATGATTTACATTATTTGTGGCATGTTAGATTAGCACATGTAAACTTTGACAAAATTTCTTTTATGTCAAAACATGAGCTTATACCTATGTGTGTTAAGATGTCTAAGAATAGCAAAACGTGCATGTTAAATAAGATCACTAGAACACCCTTTAAAAGTGTTTAACGAAAATTTGAAATTTTGGAGTTAATCCATAGTGATCTTTGTGATTTTCATAGTACACCGTCTTTGGGAAATAAAAAGTATGTGATAACTTTTATTGATGATTTCTCAAAGTTTTGTTATGTATATCTTTTACATACAAAAGATGAGGCTCTTGAACATTTTAAGATTTACAAAAATGAAGTAGAATTACAAATTGGAAGTAAACTTAAAAGGTTAAGAACTGATAAAGGAGGTGAATATTATGATCCTAACTATTTTAACTCAATGGGTATTATACATGAAACCACCGTCGGTTATGCACCACAATCAAATGGTGCGGCGGAGAGGAAAAAATGTACTCTACAAGAGATGGTTAATTCCATGTTATCCTACTTGGGTTTGAGTGATGGATTTTGGGGTGAAGCAATGTTGACGGCTTGTCACATTCTTAACCGTGTTCCAATAAGAACGAATAAGGAAACTCCTTATGAACTTTGGTACAAAAAGAAACCTAACTTAAGTTATCTTAAGGTTTGGGGTTGTAGGGCCATTGTAAGATTGCCCGGTAACAAGAAAAAGAAACTCGGTGAACGAGGTGTTGAATGCATCTTTATAGAGTATGCTATCCATAGCAAAACCTATAGGTTCTATGTTATAGAACAAAATGACTATATATCGATTCATTCGATTATAGAGTCCAGAGATGCGATTTTTGATGAAATTAGATTTTCATCATTGAGTAGACAAAGATATCTACAAGTTTGTACAAATGACAATGTTGATGATAATCAACAAGGTTCACTTCTAGATGTTGATGAAAGTCAACAAATAGATGAACAAGAATTAGTTGATCCTATTCCTAAACGGAGTAAGAGACAACGGAAAGCTAAAAGCTTTGGACCGGATTTCCAAGTATACTTGGTTGAAGGTGATAGAAGTGAAGTATCTTCTAGCGTTCCATATTTATATAATGTGGAAGGTGACCCATTGACTTATAGCGATGCTATGGCATCACATGATAGCGCTTTTTGGAAAGAGGCTATTGATGATGAGATGCAATCCATCATGGGAAATAACACTTAGGTGTTAGTGGATCTTCCTATTGATAAGTTCAAAGCCCATTTAGTGGCTCAAGGCTTTAGACAAAAGCACGGTATCGATCATTTCAATAAATATGCACCGGTTGCAAGAATAACCACTATTCGGTTATTGGTAGCGTTAGCTACGGTCTATCATCTAGAAATACATCAAATGGATGTTAAAACCGCATTTCTATATGGGGAATTAGATGAGGAGGTTTATATGAAACAACTCGAAGGGTTTGTTTTGAAAGGACAGGAGCAAAAGGTGTGTAAACTTGTGAAGTCGTTATATGGACTTAAACAAGCACCTAAGCAGTGGCATCAAAAATTTGATGAAACCATATTGTCTTTTGGATTCAAGTTGAATCAAGCCGATAAGTGTGTATATAGCAAGTTAGATAGCCATGGTAATGGCATTATCATTTGTTTATATGTCGATGACATGTTTATTTTTAGCACTTGTAAAGCACAAGTCCAAGAGACAAAAGACTTTTTGTCTAGATCCTTTCAGATGAAGGATATGGGGGAGGCCGATGTGATCTTAGGCATTAAGATCATAAGGCAAGGCAACCGTATTAAGTTAAGTCAAGCTCACTATGTTGAGAAGATACTTAAGCGGTTTAATATGCTTGATAAAGCGCCGGTCTCTACTCCCATTGAACCGGGTATGAAATTTGCAAAACATATCGGTCAACCAATTTCACAATTAGAGTATTCAAAGATCATAGGATCTTTGATGTATGCTTTGACAAGTACTAAGCCTGACATAGCATTTGCGGTTTGTAAACTTAGTAGATTTACTAGTAACCCGGGTCCCCATCATTGGATGGCGATAAGGAGAGTTTTAAGATACTTGTTGCGTACCAAGGATTATGGTATAGCGTATAGCGGAGAACCTCCTATTCTAGAAGGTTATTCCGATGCTAGCTGGATCACTAATGAAGAGGATAACTCTTCTACTAGTGGATGGGTGTTTGTTTATGGGGGAGGTGCCATTTCTTGGTCCTGTAAGAAACAAACATGTATAGCCGACTCTACGATGTCAGCTGAGTTTATTGCTCTTGCTTCAGCAGCTAGTGAAGCAGAGTGGTTGAGGAATCTCATGTTTGAGATACCTTTGTTACCTAAGCCAATTTCACCGGTTGCAATCCATGTGGATTGCATGACGGCTTTAGGTAGAGCTTATAGTCAAGTATATAATGGTAAGTCTCTTCATATTGCTCTTAGGCATAGCCTAGTGCAAGGACTTATCATTAACGGGGTCATAACTTTTTACTATGTGAACACTAAGTTCAATGTGGCGGATTCGTTTACGAAAGCCATGAATAGAGATTCAATTGAGAAAGCCTCAGTTGAAATCGGATTATGTCAATAAAATCATTTGGGAAGGCCCAATTCACGCATGAGTAACATCGTGTCTGAATTCAATGTGGTAAAGTCCTCTTGATTTTTGTTAAAGCAACTCGTTATATGACCCATCGTTGCTTTGTACCGTGATGGAATAAGGTAGTCATCTTGAAAGTTCTCAAGATCAAGGGTTGAAGAGCTCTTGGTGTTATATCCACGTCACGGCGTTAATTCAATCCGTAGGGATATTAGCGTTGACGCATGAAATGTATTATGAGTTTTGGTAAATGAGAGGCTTATAATACCCAAAATGGGGGAGGATTGTTGAACATTTAGTGTCTAATAATCCTGAATATAATCACCAAGTACTACTAAGATAGTGGGACAATATATAAGTCCGTAATAAATAACTAAAGCTACTAAAAGTAGTGGGACAAAACGTATTGATATACTAGGTCCAAAAGTCATTACAAGATAAGATTAAACAAGAAAAAGGGGTACCAAGTCAGGGCCTTAAAGCCGACTCAACGATCCCCTCTTCTGTGCTAAAGCCGAGTCGGCTTTAGCTTATGGATCAAAGTGATTTTGGTCAGAAGGGCATCGCCGACTTGGCGACCCTTGTTTTTGACCCATCGCCGAGTCGGCGATCTTGGCTGGAAGTGACCGTTGCTTTTCTTCCCGTTTTATTTGTGTTTAATGCCTTGGATACTCACTAATGCTCTTGATTTTCTGGTTAATTAGGGAGTATTAAGGACCATAATTCTCTAGAATAATGGTATTAATGTCTATGATCATGATTATGGTCATAATGGTGATTAAGTGCAAAGGCTCCTCTATTGAGTATAAATAGAGGCCTTTGGATGAAGAATTCTAGACACCTTTCTCTGAAATTCTTAAGCTTTTCTCATTTGTCTTGTGCTAGTCAAGAGAGTAATTAACTCTTGTTCTTGCATTCCTTTGCTTATAATTCCTAAACACATTGTTATTACATTATACATCCTAAGTACTAAGGGTGTATTGAAGTTGATTGTATCTCGTTGTGAATTTCCAACTTCTAAACCCAAGTACCTTTGTGGGGGGAAATATCACAAAAGGATAGTGAGCACACGCCTTCAACTTGTGTTAAGTTTCCGGGTAACGGTTGTCGTTACACAACCTTCTTTATTTCATAGCATTGTAATCATCTTGTAATTTTCATTTTGTCATCACACAAAGGGGTTTATACAAATTCCCGCTTGTAATTTGTATTAGCATTATTTACTACCGTCAATAAAGATTTTATTAATTTAAGTATATTATTTGAAAAAAAAGTTTTGGAATAAGTTAACATAATAGTATTGATTTAGCATTCATTTCAAAAAAAAGTTAGTAGTGATATAGCATCATTCTTTAATCATAAATCATGTCATTTATCAAGCCAAATTATGTTTGCTATTTATTACGTGAATAAAATTGAAGCTAATAAAAGATATTTTGTATTAAATTTTTAAAATAAACTACCATTTTTAGATGTAATTTAAAATAAAGATATTTAATATTTTTAATTCATTTGGCAAAGGGCAATTGGCAAATGGCTATGAGAATAGCATTTGTTATTTTACAGCAAAATTATTAAATTGTATGATATCAAATTGATATTAGGATTTTCTCCACCTCCCAAATAAATTTCTATTTTATAACTAAACTAGTATATGTCCCGTGCAATGCACAAATACGATAATTTATTAAGTTACATAAAAAAATTATTGAATATAATTGTTTATGTTCCAAAACTAATCATTATATTGATCATAACCATATTTTATTTTACTAACCAAAAAAATTATTAGTTATTCAACAACAATTTTATATTATATGGTATTTAACAACTATTTTACATTATAAGGTTATTTAACAACGACTATTTTATATTCTAATTATTTTTGTATCGTAAATACAATATAATTAATTGTTTAGTCTTCTAATTTACTAAATCAAAGTTACCCAATTTTTCTTTTAAAAAAAGTGTATTTAAAAAATTTAAGGTTCTAGAATTGACTTTTTCTTACTATTATTATTAATTAAGAAATCAAGTTTAATTATAAAATTCAAAGTTTTCATATTTAATTACTTAAGATTTAAGAGGAAAAACATGATGTATAGAAATGACATGTGTCATATCCTTTTATTGTTTTAGTAGAATGTATGATTAATTATTATAATTTAATTAGTATGTCTAATTATTAGCGTTATCTACATGATCTCTTTCAATATCATTTACGTAATATTACTATACTTACTATTCATTGAGCAATTTAGTTATCTTAATTAGTTATCTACTGTCTAGTAATTATAAATTTAGTTAGTTCCTTAGCTAAATGTGTGATATCCGAAATTTAGCTTGAAAAGGGATTGATAGACTACTCATATCAACAACGTGCAATTTCTTTTCATGGGAGCTCATTTGCTAAGAACTCCACAGTTAAGTGTGCTTGGTGGGGAGCAATCTCAGGATGGGTGACCTATTGGGAAGTTTTCCTGTGTGCGCACGAGTGAAGCCAAAGTGCGCTGGAAAGACTTGTGTTGGTCTGTGGGGCTAGTCTACAGTCTCCATGAGTAGTCACCGGTGGTCCGTTGGTCCGAGGTGTTACAAAACGAAACTAATATTTTTTTTTACCGAATTCGAAATAATAATATTAAGTTAAAAGTAACTTATGTTTCTTAAAATACGCTATTGTACGGTGAACATAAAGCTTAACTAAAATTTTGGGTTTTACACGAGCTTTATAAGTGCACGTATAACAATTCAATGGGAGACCGCGAAATAAGTTGCTGAAATTGAGAGTAAACTAATGGATCATTAGCTTACCTTGAAGAATGAAAATGGAATTGGAGCCCCTAGAAATGAAACAGAATGTTCTTAATTTGTAAAATGAAAATGGTGATGGAGCTTTACGTATTTAAAAAGTCAGGTTCATAATTAACTATTTTATTATTTTAATTCATGTTTTTAAAGAAGCAGTCTCTTTTATTTTTTTTTATTAGAATTGAATTAGTCCATATCAAGCCGTGAGCACGGCAACATAGAATTTGTCAAAAATCAATTAGATTAAACTTTTTAATCAAGTTTTTGTAAATTATAAACTACTCAACACGTTTTTCTGGTTATTTTTTATCAGATTGATTAATTTAGCCTTACTTAATGCTAGAATACTCTAGAGTTCACTCATTGTTGGACAATTTAGAAATAATTGATCCAATTTTCAAATAAAAACTTATATTACCCCAGATTCTTACCACAATTAACTTTATAAAACATCTATTATAAAATATTTTTATTTTTTTATGGTTAGTTTACTATATTTGTTTTATCTAGCTTTATTTACGCCTAAATAAATTTTCTTTTTTAGATTCAAATCATTATGATGCTATTTTTTCGTTTAGTTGTTTTTTTTCTTCTTTTCTTGACAAAAACCTATATATATTTACATAATAATTACGAAAGTGAAAAACAATGTCTCTGATCGTATATCAAGATTAAAATTTTAATCAGTTTTGCAAAATTTGTGAAAACGGGTTTGTGTGGAGAAGCGTTTGGAGGTTCCATGAGGACTCCAGGAACTAGGGACGATATTGAGTCCTTGAATAATGAGGAGGAAGATATTGTACCTACCGGAGGTACTTCGTTATTAAACAGCAAAAGCCTAAGGACTTGCAAAAGTTCTGAAAATTGTGGTATGAAATTTTTATCTTGTAAATCTTTTTTAAATCACGGTAAATGTATATCTCATGATGACGTTAACTATTTTTTACCTCTAATACAGAAGGAGAGGATAATGTCGTTGATAAAAGTAATAATATGGGAGGAGAAGGTAATGTCACTGATAAAAGTAGTTGGCTTAAACATAAACGAAAACGATCATCAAGAAATATAGTTCGGAATTATAGATTTAATATGTCTCTATCAACCTTAATTGAGAATTATACAACTAATATGTCTTCATTAATCATAGTTGAGAATCATACAACTAATATGTCTCCATCAACCATAGTTGACAATTATACAATTAATATGTCTCCATCAACCATAGTTGAGAATTATACAGCTAATATGTCTCCATCAAACGAGGAACAAGATCTTGCAGCTGATGGCTTGATAAAATTGTCTAACTCCAGTGAAAGAAATACGATGGCTGAACAGATCGAAGATTCATTTGCATCTTCGAGTAAACAGGAGGAAAATAAAGGAAATAGTTTTTCAGATCCTTTTATATCACATCAGGTCAAATATGGTGTTGCAATGAATAAGTTTGATCATGATGATATTACAAACCTGACTCTTAATTCTCATTCAAAAGGATTATTTGAATGTAAAGAGTGCAAAAAAGTATTCGATTCTCACCAAGCCTTAGGTGGTCACAGGGCAAGTCATAAAAATGTTAAAGGTTGTTTTGCAGCAAAGTTACATAATCAAAGTTATAATTATAATAATTTGGAAGATAATAATAATTCATCTATTGCGAATGATGAAGTAGGACAGTTGATTAGACCGACAAAATCAATTTCTACTACAAAAGCATCTCATGATGAGGTTAATAATCCAATACAGGAGCAAGTAATAACCAAGGAATCAAATTCTAAAGTTCATCAATGTTCAGTTTGTGATAGAACATTTTCATCTGGACAAGCTTTGGGTGGTCATAAAAGATGTCATTGGCTCACTTCATCTACTGCCATAAGTATTCCTGAACATGCTAGATTCGACTATATTCAAAATCAAATTCAGCAATTGGATCCTCTATTTGCTGTTTATAATCATCCAAGTATTGTTCAGAATAATCAAATTAAATTGGATACGAAACTTCCTACGTCAAATGATCAACAAATATCAACATATGAAAGATTCAAAAGTTCGTTAAATGCTGAGGTTTCAACTGACATATACATACACTCTTGTGTAGAAGATGGAATAAACGAAAACAAAAAAGAAACAATTATTAACAATGTTATTAGTGATGAGAATGATAATAGTAATTACAAATTGAATTTTGAGGGTGTTAATGATGAAACTCATCATAATGTAAACTTAGCTAAATTATGCAATTTTAAAAAAGAAACTACCACGAAAAAAAACTATACCTTGGTTGCATTTATGAAATGGCTCTATTTATATGATTTTGTAGATAATACTCCCTCCGTTCCTTTTTGTTTTTCAACCTTACTAAAACGGGTAATTCCATAAGTTTTTCCACGTTAGAATACTTTCCATTTTTGAAAAGTTTTTATCCCACTTTTACCTCTTAAAACCCCATTTTCCTCACTTCACACTACTATTTAATTATTTTCTCTCTCGTACTTCCAGTACAATCATTACATTACACTATTATTTAATTATTTTTTTTCTCATACTTCCAATACAATCATTATTTTCCTCTACTATATAATTAAAATATTACCCACCACCACTAAAGATTCCATTTTTCTTAATCTTGATGAAAAACTCAAATAGGAACATCAAAAAGGAATGGAAGGAGTACAAGCTTAACCTAAAAAATTATTATTTATATTATTTATCAAATATATTATAGGAAAAATTGCTAAGGATAATACAATTTTTTCTTTATTTGCCTATTATACTAATTATTTATTAACCATCAATAATACCAATTTCAAAATGTTGTTTCTTAGAAAAATATGTACCATATTAAATTTCAAATTATGGGTAACTATACGACAAAAAAAATTAGTAGATTAATTAATAAATAAACTTGTTATTATTACAGGAAGTACCTTAGGTTACGACAAAAAAAATAGTAGATTAATTGATAAACTAAACTTGTTATTATTACAGGAAGTACCTTAGGTTGGTATTATTCATGGTTAATCATATATTGTATTATCAAAAAAGAAGGAATATTTCATTCAGTAACGTGAGTTTTTGTTAAGTTAGTTTTGTTTTGTAACATTTAACTTGTAAAAACAGTCACGATTTAAGCATCAATATCATTTTTGGAGAAATGACCTTAAATTTGTGATTATTCACTGTTAATCAAAAGTTAAGATTATTGTAATATATTGATTTATGCAACAAGACTGTAATTATCGAATATATTATATAATATTAATTTTAAACAATTATTCGAAAATAAAGATATAAAAAGTTTTGATTTGCACGGGAGGGCTAAGTCATTAACACTTGTTTAAAAAATATTAAAAATTGTTTTTTTATTATTATAAATAATCAAAAGTCGTGAATATATTTATTGACAAAACGATCGTAATTAAGAAATGATAAATTTCAAAAGTGTATGAATAATAAAATAAAAGAAAAATAGTCTACATTAATTCAATCCTTTTACATTTTCTATACAAAAATCATAACCATTGATTAAAAATCATGATGCTTAATTATCAAAGAAAATGTTTGTTAGGAATATAAAGTTTGAAAAAAATAAAAAAAATAAATTAAAAAATAAATTGAAAAATTGAAAAATAAAAAAATAAATTATTTTAACTTTCAATTTTAATTTTTTAAATATTAATTATTTTTACTTGTAAAAATAGTTACTATTTTGGTAGTAATGTTCTTAGATGGGTGATTATGAAGGTGTGATTATCTATAATTAATTTCCAAAATTTTAACAATAATAATATTTAATTTGCCTCATGCAATTAAATATTATTTAAAGTTGTCTATAATGTTATTATTAATACTCTTAACAAAACTATAAAAATAATAAACCAACAAGCAAAAATTCCCAATAATCAACAAATCCTAATTTCGGATTCCCACCAAGGCGATCAACAATACCCACCCAATTAGTAATTCCCCTCCACCACTCCACTCTAATTTCGGATTTGACAAACAAATTCTTGAGCTCACATTTAAAATTAAAAGTTTCCCCATTTTATAATCAATTCATACATAAATTTTACATTCACACACATTACAAACATTTTAGAAATTTTACAAACATTTAAAGCCCAATCTCCATCAATTTCTCATCTATTACATTTTACAAAAAAGAAAAAAGTAAGATAATCATATAATGTCATGGAGGATACATGAATAATACCTTCAATACTTCACATTCAATCACTATTTCTTGAGTTTTTCACTTCTTTGTAAATTAGGGAAAAAAAACTTTCGAAAAGATGAGCAAGTGGTAGTAGTTCAGAAATTCATTTCAATAGTAACGAAAAAAAGATATAAATTCAATTTTGGAAGTTTAATGATCTTTTTATGTGAAATTGAAGAAAAAGAGGAAGTAAATGATTTTGAGAAGTTGAAATGCATTTTTACGGGGAATGAAAACAATAGACTGAAGAAGTCTAACGCTTCAATCTAATACTATAATGACATTAATTTTTTTAAACTATTTTTAGAAATTGGGCCCCAAAAAAACCGGGGCCCTGAACCAATGCTCAGGCTACTCCTAGTATGGGCCGGGGCTTGTTTAAAAGTTTAAACTATCATTTTAAAATTTGTCTTTTTAAATAAATTATATTTTAACCGAAAGTCCTTTAAATTACTTATTTCGTTTGGATTGATTTGGGGTATTGATCTAAGATATATTATTTTATCGTATAGGCGGTAGATACGTAAGTCGAAATATCTAGGAGCATAAATTTGTCTAGGATCGCATAACAAGATAATTCTCGATGTCCATCTAATTAGGAGTATCCCGTTAGTATTATGTGCTAAGAAATAATTAATGTGTTTGAATGAGATGTTTGATTTTATATGATATTATTTTTGTGTGATACTATTTTTTTATATATTCAAGTTTCAAAATTATACTTACTATTATTTTTGTCAAACTTTGAAATTATAATTGTTATTTTGATAAAATGGATATTATTATTATTATTTTGATAACGAAATTTGATACAGTTTGAATTTGAAAGCAAAATATTTATTATTTTATTATTTTATGAAAGTTATACTATTATTTTAATAATGTTTTTAAAAGACGACTTGAGTCGAAAGACATATATTTATGATTTTAATTGTTGTTGTCACCAACTGATACTAAAATGGTGATTTGTTGGATAAGATTTCAGTTGGATATTTCTGAGATATATATTTATTGAGAAAATTTATGATCATTACATAAAATGTATAATATAACGTTTGACAATATTTTATGTGCTCGCGACTAATTAATAAAATATATTAAATCACGTAAAGAGTTATGATGGGAATGAAACTCTTATATTTGTTGTGATCCAAGTATAAGAGTGATGAACAGGTTGCCCTATTTGGTTAGTATAGCTGCCGACAAGTTATTACTATTATTTTTGATGATCGATACAATTTTTGGTCTTCCTTCTATTTTTTGTGATCCAAGTAGAAGGGGTGTGCACATTAAGAATTATCTGAGACTACTCTGCTGGCCTTGATGAATTATTTGGGGTGACGACTTCTTGATGAAGTAGGTATAGGGGTAAAGCCTCGACCTACTGGCGTTCTCGTTCCCTCAAATTAAAATTGGATATATGTGTTGTGTCATTAAATATCAAATTAATTAATTGGCTTATGTTTTATTATATTTTATATTCATAAAATTGATCTTTAACTCAGCTTGATAATACTTTATTTTCTACAATTATTTCAACTCAATTATATTTTATTTTCTTAAATTATTTTCAAACTTATCTGTTTTACATGATGAAGTTGAAATTACTCAGTTTATCTGATTTTGGGAGTTTTCCCTTGTTTTCTTGTATTTTTATTTTTTTGCAGGTGGTTGATCACGTGGGGATTGTGGAGTGAGGATCACCTAGAGTTATAACTATTATTAGAGTCATATGTCAGTTTATTATATTTTCAGTTATTTAAGCTTTATATGGACACATATTGCGTTTAAGCCTTACATTTATTTTCTTAGAATTAGATGTGGTGGTGACCCTCCCATGAGTAGGTTTTGGCTCGGGTTTTTCATTAAAAGTGTTTTTGAAATTTGGCCTAGTTATGGGGTTGTTACACTAATACAAAATTATATGAGTTAAGTAATTCTATACAATTGCAAATATAAACAATGGATCAAAATCTAATACTCATCTATCTTCAATTTGTAATAAAATAGTATTAGAGAAATTCTACATGATAAGCATTAGCAACTAAATACGGCGAAAGGCGAGTGGTAGCAATGTTTATATTTTTTTAATACAAAATAGCTTAACTATTTGAAAAGTCAGTACATTAACATTATGACGCCTAAAACATTATGTTTCCATTGAATGGTGAAATAACACAAATACATTGTTTAATTACAATAAAAGACAACTTCTTTTTCTTTTCCCTTAAATGTATTCTTGTTATTCAATCAATGGTAATCTCCCAGCATACCATAAACCATGTCATCAACTTTTATACATTAATTAAAGAATTTATTCAAGACAATTAATATTCTTGATCTTCTATTAATGTTGAGTTGTTTTAATAGTTTATCATTAAAATTGAATGATTTGAAATTGACTTTAGTATTAATCTGGAGCCAACTTGTTATTATTCCTTTGTTGGACAGATTTATAGGCTTATTGCTTCATTCTTGCACAGATTTAATTACTGCTTTTATAGGATTTTACTCCCAGATCGGGTCCTCCGGATTCTCGACCTTGCACACGATTAACCTACTCAAAGGAAGTCTTCTTGGTTCACCCCAACATAGTATACAGCCTTCCAATTCTGTCCAAGAAACCAATTCATGGTTCTTGACAGTCTCGAGTCTTCCGTTTGTTTTTAATCGCTAATACTACCGATTCTACAACCTTCCTTTGCGCTTCACTCAATCTAAGGAAAGTGTACCCACTAATTTGTTCCACAAATTATAAAAAAATCAAGGAGTGTTCCACACCTTTCTGCTTGAGGCTCGATTGGATTGCACAAGGAATAATCGACAATAATTTTTGGCACAAAATGAATTCTGATATTTTATTACTCTCTTGAAATGACAAACTCCAAAAAAATTGTAATGTAATCTAGTGTGTTACAATGGGTTGTAGCTATTTATAGGTTGGTAAACAAAAGAGTTGTTGCAAGTGGGCTTAATTGTGCAGCCTAAATGCACGTGAATACAAGCAACAAAAAAGACCACAACATGCGAATTAATAAAGTTGTTCGAATTGTTTATTGACCATGGGACCTTCGCCTTGATTTTTAATGTTGTTGTGAGTATCATTAAGAGCGTCCTTAGGCCTTCATGGGGAGGCCCATGTGCAAGGATCATGTTTCCACCCTTGTCCGTGTTGCTGATGCTCAAATGAGGACTAGACAAAAGGCGTAATGTGGGCTGGTTGCTATTGGGCTCGTGTTGATGTTGGGCATTGATTTCATGGTCTTGTATTGAGTCATTGTGAACTCGACTTGAACCATTGTTTGACGGATGCACATATGGTTCAACTCTTCCTTCTTGGGAAAGAATTGACCTCAATTCTTGATGCTTCTTGTACAATTAGAGATTGTCGATATTAAAAGTATTAATTAGTGACGTAGTATTCTAGTGGAAGATCAACCTTATACGCATTGTCCCCATGTTTGGCAATGATTGGGAAAGGACTAGTTGCTCGAGTCATTAACTTCTTCTTCCTCAACTGTGGAAATATCTCTTTCCTTAGATGAATCCAAACTAAGTCTCCAATCTCCAACAGTTCTCTGCCTTTGTGTTTCTCGTCTGCCTTTTGCTTGTATCTCTCATTAGCTTTGTTGATGTTGTCTTGGATTACTTTATGTAACTTCATCATGTCTTTGGCTTGTTGTACTGCATCTTTGGCTTTCCTGTCATTATTATTAGTACAATTAAGAAATATTGGAAGAAGGGGATTCTCCCCATACACACATTCAAAGGGTGAGTGTTTGGTGGCATAACTAGGACATCTATTGTAGGCAAACTCTGCTTAGCTAAGCTTTAGATCCCAATCTCTAAGATTTTTGCTTACTAGTGCCCTTAAGATGGATCCTAAAGTCTTCTTAGTCACCTCAGTATGTCCATCAGTTTGAGGGTGATGGGATGTGCTGAAAAGTAACTTAGTACCTAGCAGTCTCCATAGGGTTCACCAGAAATGACTAAGAAATTTGTTATCTTGGTCAGACACAATAGTTCTTGGTATCCAATGCAACCTTACAATCTCTACAAAGTATAACCTAGCTATGTGCTTAGCATCATCAACCTTAGTACAAGCAATCAAATGGGCCATTTTGGAAAATCTATCAACTACTACCATGATATAATCTTTCCCCCTTTGTGTTCTAGGTAAGGCAATGACAAAATCCATGCTTAAGTTTTCCCAAGGTTTACTAGCTATGGGTAATTGCATGTATTCTTCCTTATGGAAGGTTATTTTAGCCTTGATGCAGGCTTCACACCTTAGAATGTATTTTCCAACTGTTCCCAAAATTTTAGGCCAATAAAAATATTCTCTTAGCATATCTAAGGTTTTCTGTATCCCAAAATGTCCACTCAAACTTCCCTCATGGATTTCCTTAACTAGCAATAGTCCAAGTCATGGTTATCAAAATCTCAATCCTGATCAACGATTCTACGATCTTACAATCCAAAATTAGGCGACCGATCCGGATCGTAGGTAAGGTCTTAAATTGGTAGAATCGTACGATCCTACTTAGCTCCAGGATTTGAGTGGTATGATCATAACACGATTCTACGATCCTACGATCTTACGATCCGATCCTACAAGGGTAGTTTCAATCATATAAAAATTTCATATAATCCAGATTTTACATATGGATATATATGTATATGTATACATATGTTAACAATTATATCAATAGGACAAAAATTCATGTTTTTCTTAATTCACATTTTAAAAATGATTATTAAAAGTATCTTTTACAAAACTTAATAGTTGAAGTCAAATAAGTGTTAATTTAAACCTTCAAACATATAAAAGAACAAATACAATTGAAAATTAGTTATCTAAAGCATATTAATTCATATTTGTAGGATCACACGATCTTATCATTCAATTCTACCGATTTTGATCCTGCCCCCTTAACGTTCCTACGTAGAATCCCGATCCTAACAACCTTGGTCTAAGTGAAGTCTTAGGAATGCATAACCTATTTCCCTTAAACAGGAATCCTTGTTGGATATGAAATGTGCCTTGTGGTTCGTTTAAACATGTTGTGTACAACTCATTAAAATCCGGGTCACCCATGTATTGTTCTTTGATCATTTCAAAACCAATCACCCTAGTTTCAAGGATGACTAACAAATTATGTCTCCTACTTAATGCATCAGCTATCACATTAGTTTTACCAGTTTTATACTTAGTTGAGAAATTAAATGTTTGCAAATATTCAACCCACCTAGCGTGTCTAAGATTGAGTTTATTTAGCACATGTATGTTTTTCAAAGACTTATAATCGGTATATAATACGAAAGGTTGCATATTAAGATAGTGAGACCAATTTTCTAAGTAGGGATGGGCATTGGGCGGGTCTGGAGCGGGTCCAGCCATACCCGGACCCTTTTAATTTTTTGAGATTCACACCCGGATCCAGACCCTAAGGGTCCAAATTTTGCAGACCCGGATCTGGACCCTCCTAATCTGATGGGTTTGGGGTCCTTATTGGGTCGAAAAGAAGTCTCTTTGATTTGTCAAATTTGAACCATTTGTAAATCATTATTATATTTGTAAAAGAGTTATTATCGTGTTTTTACAAATATTTAATACTAATTTGACATCTAAAGTCGCATATATAGCGTCATTCGTATATAAATATATGTATATGTATATTTTTTTTTTCAATTATTTTGTATTATATACCAAAAATAGATACAGAGAGGGAAACGCTCGGTCTGGAACTTAACTCCAGACCAAGCCACCAAAAAACGCTATCACTCACAGCAAAAAGGGGAGCGATAACCCAAAAACGACAAAAAAAAAAAACAAACTACATAAATACAAGCATATTGTTCATTCTACTGTTGACCCTCCCTGCAACTCTAAAAACAATAATGTCATGCAGCTCTTTCAGACTGAATGTGCAGTTCTCAAAAATTTTTCCGTTCCGTTGTCTCCAAATGCAATATATCATCTCTGTCCATAAAGTAACAATAAGTTTTTCTCGGTCAGTTTTCTTCTGTTAATCTTGGCCATGAACCCAATTTCATCTTGCAAGTTAGCTTCGTCGAGTTTCTCGGGGAGGAAACTGAAGAGGCCTAGCACGGATATCCCTAGCATTCTGAAAATCAAACATAAGATGCTGGATCGATTCGCTTTCCCCGTTGCAGAGCACACAATTATCATCAGAAGTATCAATCCATCTCCTAATTCTGTCTTTTGTTGCAAGCCTATTTTGAATTGCTAACCAAGTGATGAACCTTGCGCTTGGGCTCGCAAAGTTCTTGGATCATGATGTTACTCCATGCTACTCTAGGCGCTTCCTCCATCAGTGGTTGTAAACTTCTCTGATGGTGAACTTTGGCTCATTTGTAAATTTTCCATCCCCCTAGTTTCTCCACAAGATAGCTGTGCTTGATGATCTTCTTTAACACCCATGAAGCATGAATGGAGACTCTTCACATTGCTTATCTCTTGGTTGCACATGTAGTAGCTATGAACCCATTTACCCAGAGATTGTCTTTTTTTCGAGCTAGATTCCAGAGGTGCTTAAGAAGGGCAGCTTTGTTCCATGTGTGCATATCTTTCAAGTTCAGACCCCCTTTTGAGAGAGGTAAAGTCATCTGATTCCACAAAACTGCGGCTTTTCTAGAGATCCCCTCTTTTCCGGTCCAGATGAAGGATCCACAAATATTCTCAAATCCTAATTAGCTTCTTTGGGAGGCAAAGATTTGGGCCCAAAAATTCTAGATGCCCCGAATGACGCTACGAACCAGTGGATTCTACCTGCGTAGGAAAGGAGGCGCGAAGACCAATAGCCTATTCTCCCAATAACTTTTTCCACCAAAGGACGAGGAACACCAGGTAGCGGAAAGGGAGGATCCTTCCTCCATTTGAAGGAACTGCAGCAATCTATTTTTGGTTTGGTTATCCACCCCCGAGAAGTAAGCATTGCTTTTGTTAATATTAGCCTCTAGACCGGATGCTTTAGAGAAGGACTTAAACGTGCACATCAAACTCTGTATAGATATCCTATCAGCGCGGCAACATGAGGAGATCATCTGCAAACAGGAGGTGAGTGATGTTCTCTTTTTTGCATTTGGGGTGGTAGTGAATTCCCATTATAATTCTGATCTTGCCGAGTCTAGACAAATACTCCATGGCAATAGTAAAGAGGTATGGAGAGATGGGGTCACCCTGGCGAAGACCTTTCTTTGCATTAAACGGCTTGAGGGGCATTCCATTGACCAACAAAGAGAAGGAAACTGTCGTGACACAAGCTTTAATCCATTTGACGAACCTAGGCGGGAAGCCCATTTCGTCCATGACAGAGAATAAGAAGGTCCCAGCTGATCGAGTCGTAGGCTTTTCTGAGATCCATCTTGATCATACACCGTGGGCTATTATTCTTGCGCGAGTACCCTTTGATGAGCTCAGCTGCTAGAAGAATGTTGTCAGCCATTTGTCTCCCTGGAATGAACCCACACTGAGCTTGATCAATCACTTTGCCCTTCACCTTCTGAAGTCTACCTGCTAGGATTCTAGAGATGATCTTGTAGATGACATTACAGCAAGCTATAGGCCTGAAATCTCCAACCTTATTCGCATTTGTCACTTT